>OX419757.1:42993559-43179017 GCA_948567375.1 Lunularia cruciata
GACCTTTTGTTACAAACAGTAATTAGATACGTTAAATAATGCATGAATCAAGTTTCACGTATACTGGAAGAGACAAGTAACTTAATTGCACTGATGCAGAGTTTTGATAATTCCAGCTCTAAATTTAATATTGCTCAAAGGACAAAGTTGGTAAGGAGCATCTCAGCCAACACGGGAGAGGACATATGTTACTCACGAGGAAAAGCTTCCTCCTCTCCGTCTTAGGGTGAACAATATCATCATATCACTGTTAATAAGAAGACCTAAAAAAGACATTATCCTAACGAAAATGCGTTCCTCTTGTAGAACTCATGAGCTTGCTAATCTTAGTGAGGAATTAAATAGTTTTAGGATGAAGCCGCTCGTAAAAGATTTCAAATATCACTGAATTTCAACTATATAACAACTATCACAAGATTTCAACTATACATATATATATATATATATATATATATATATATATATATATATATATATATATATATATATATATATATATATATATATATATATATATATATATATATATATATGCATAGGAGGTAAAAGAGATCTAAAAATTGATAGAACCTTTCTTACTGAAGAAAATTTAAGGCGCGAGAGGAATTAAACAAATAGGTAAAAGCACACATAAGATATAGTTCATGGCTTTGGTACCATCATTTGGCTAGGTATCCATCCCCAATAACTCCCCTGTTTACTAGATTTAAATTCTTGTGAAATCATTATTACTGAAGACCACGAGGGCCCATACCGTAGCTCCCTACCAGATAGCTGCCTTGTGCGTTTAATAGAATAATAGAATAGTTTGATATAATTCTCGAGCCGTATGTACAGAAGCTTAAAACTCTCTTTTTTGTCAAACGTTGCAAACCGTTTGTTTGTATTTACCAACCAAATGTAAAATGAAATTGATCAAATCATCGGTATTTGGAATTTTTTTTTAAATTTTCGTATTATGAGAGGTAAATATAAATACATAAAATAGTATGATGCATAGAGATAACAGGCAAGAATTTAACGGAATGAAAAATAATATATTAGTATTTAAACATAACTCCATAATGAATGAAGTTCAAAAATATGCGGAAATTAATTCTTAGAAGAATTGCCAATCCATTAACCAATTTATCTAGATTTCTGAGCGGCACTCTGCAACGGTTCTTTCCTTCATGCCTATATAAAATATGAATTCCTATGTGCTTTCTTATACGCTATATCATCAAACCTTGTGACATATATGATACTTAGAATTTTGAGTCTTTTATCCTTGTTCTTAACTTCCAAATACTTTACAATATTTATAAATTCTTCTGAACTGAATCATTATATTTTCAAATTAACATATTTAAATTACAAGGACAAATTTTCCGCTTACATTTTAGTTATAGTAAGCAAAAAGTATTTAGTGTTCGATGGATCAACACAAAATTGAGTGCATATTTACTAGAATCTCCGGATATGCTTAAATACAGATCTTTACTTATAATATAGATTCTTTCGACTTTTGAACATGCTAATGTTATCTCTTCCTAAATGTATCAAAGGTACATATTTTTACTTACAATATCAATCTAGTTAAGTTTTCGTTTACACATATAAGTGATACTGATTTTTTTTTAATTATACAATCTAACAAGAAAAAAGAACACTTAAGTATGAGCAAATATTTCCTTTTATCTTCAATAAATAAGTTCAAAATCTAACAAATTTTAGAAGATCTTTTAACCTTTTTATACAGGTTTATAAAACAGGGAGACATGCATTTTCTTAGGGATAAATTTTGGAGTTGAATTAAAATCCCCCTCACTACTTTCTATCATATGCATAGTTTGGTAAACTTGTTTATATATGAAGATAAAGATAAAGAACCTAAATTCTTATACTCAATATTTACCTTCAAATCAACATATGATAAAATGAAGAAGGAACAATCACTACCCATAGTTACAGCAGATGGATTTTCCGAGTTATTCCATCTTGTTGACGGTCAACTGGATATTTATGAACCCAATGTGAAAGTGAACGAAAGAATGGAAGCTCATTCATCATTTCAAATAATATATATGTTGGACATTCACCTAGCAAGCAATTTATTACTGAGGTGTAGGTTCAAAACTACCCTTGTTATAGGACATCTCAAAAGGATAGAGTAGTTTTTGTTGAAATTAGAAACAGTCTGCAGATGCATGGACAAAACGACGCAAAAAATAAACGGGAAAATATAGAAGCTACAAGTAGCAACCAAGACCAAAAATGAGAGACAGAGTTTGCGGATAAATCAAAGAAGACCACTCCCGCTGATGCTTCTTAGCTGTTCTAACTTCACATTCTTGTATAATGCTTTTTTGTCGATAATACAGCCAAGGAGGTGGGTGCATAGACCGAGTCGTCAGGCTAGGGACCGTGTGAATACTTGTAAAATTTCAGACCTTGCAGAATTTATTCTATTTATATGTTTTGAATTTGTCACTGATTGGCACGTGTGGCATTCTGCTCGTATGCAGAGAGTTGATTGATCAATATAAGCTTAATCATAGCCAAACGAGCCGGACGGAACGGTGAAGAAAATAGTATAACAAGAAGGATGCGAAGATCCCATCAAATAATACAAAGCTAAAACTTAATAGGTAAAAATCGAAGTTAAGTTTCACTCGTATTCGGATGAGAAATCTGTCGTACATAGTACATAGAAGATCAAAACCATATAAACAAATTGTATAATAGCTTTCTGTACTTAGAATATCAAAATTATGTAAGTCAAATAGGATATATACCACAGAGGATCTAAAGAAGCGGCACTTTGTGTGATTTTTATTTATTTATGGATTGTGTTAGTTGATACTCTTTAAGGAGCGATGGACAATTCATGATTAAAGTGAAATTTAACTAAAATAGTGAAAGTGATACTTGGATCAGCTAGTATAGTAAGCTCTCGTACAGTCCTTAACAAACATGTGAAATGCATAACTCCATATACTCCAAGGTTAGAGGAAAAAGATGTGACCTTTGCATAATCCTATACTTAGAGACTTTAGTTACTGCCACCTAGCTTAATGCATATCCAAGAGGATGTAGAATCAATTCTCCAAGTATATTCAAAAGTATATCACAAGTGAAATCCATAATTATAGCATATATTGCTAACACTTGATTGTCTTAGACTATGTACAAGTCTACTATGACTTGTGTTGTGTGCAATGCATACCTACACCCATTCCAAATGAAGTATCCATTTTCTTGTGCTATAATAAACACATCCTTGATAGTATCATTGTAGTTACCATTTTGTCTTCTAAAAGAATATCAATTAATGTGTACTCTTATTAGATCTAAGGGAGTAATACACCTACAAATGAGTGACACAAATGCAAATAGATGAAATAAACCTAGGTTGAACCTCATTGTTGTAGAAAGTATCTAGTGCTATTTGAAATGCATTAGTACAAGGTTGAGCTAAGATTCAATAGCTTATACCCTTATTGGTTCAAGAGTAAAAGATGTGCACTAGTAGTAGAAAGGGATAGATTGCTCAACTAGAAGAGACAGTAGAGTTTTTTGAGATTCTATGTTTACCAAGAAAATTGTAAAATTTTCATCCAATCAAAAGATAAAGCAATGGATAATGGAAGATCATCTTGTACATGAAGAGACAAACCATCTCTCATATACTACAATAGTGACTTGAAAGGGAAGGATCATGCCTCAACTTCCATCATATATTTATCTTAGAATGGAATATCAACAACCAAAACATGAGAGGAAAGCATAGGTACTAAGAGTACTCAAGTACCAAAAAATAGTACAAGTTCAATCTCCTCCATATATATTAAGCTTACTCTTCCTTAAAAAAAGGTTGAGATGTTTGTCTAAACATCAAGTCAATATTACCTACTCAAAAGTCCTTGGTCCAATCATCAAGTCACCAAAGACTTTGATTATCCTTCAAACAAAGGCTTTCAAAAATGATAGAAAAGTCATAGCAAGAAGAACAATGCAAAATAAGTAGGTTGGTTTATAAACAAACCTAGATGAACATATACCAAATAACACTTGAAAATCCTCTAGGATCAAAATGTCATCTATATGAAATACATCTTTTACAAGGGTAGCATATTGAGATATCTTCTTTAAAGGTAGTGTTCAAGTAGCAAATGACAATGTACTTGAACTCAATGGTACTCCAACATGAATAAATGTACTACACTCCCTTGGAAGTTGGAGGTAAGTAAGAATACCTAAAAGGCACCATGCTCTACAGTTTGACACTTTGATTCTCAAAATTACAAGATGAATCTTGGTAGTCAAGTGTTGAAAGACCTACCTAATCTACTCTACACTGCCATATATGTGTTATATATATATATATATATATATATATATATATATATATATACATATATATATATGGGTGAGGACTGAAAAAAAACCTAAAATTGCCAATATAATAGACAAAAGAACTAAATATGAACCACTGCAAATAAAAGCTACCTAAATGGATTCCCTTGTCATGTATTTGCAATTGATAAAAGAACAATGGCTTCATCTTATGAGAAGCCATATTGGTAAGAAAAAGAAGAAAGAAAATTATAGGAGGATCAAATGCAAAGAATAAGATTTGCTAACAATCTATTAACTCCACACAACTTTTTATTGAAGGATCCATTTGAGATAATTTTGAAGCCATTTTAACATCCATCTATAGAATAATCCAATCTAAGGAGATATATAAGAATGCTCTAATGCTATGAAATATAACCTCATACACTCTTGGTGTAGCAACTTCAAAATGATGTGGATTAAGATACTACTAGAAAAAAAATAATGTTAAAGTATAATAGTATGACTAATAAAGCACAAATAAGACATCCACACTAGCAATAATTTAATACACCTTGTTTCCTTTTACATGGCATGAAGTTAACTAGCATCTAACACCTAATCAATTGATAAAGGAATCTACTCCCCTGATACTATTGCAACCATCTAAACTAACATATGAAATTACTAGAGGCATCATTTGTTTGTAATTAATCTCTAAGATGCTTAACAAAGAATCTTGAGAAACCTCCTAAGAAGAGGGAGGAGGCAATGCACAATACAAGGAATATAGAGGTAAAAGGTGATACATCAAGCATAATAATTCACTCAATCTAACACTTCAAGACCTTTAAGAATACACTCTTGGTGGTGGAGGTTATAATCATAAAGAAAAATAGTCTTTTTAATGAGACTAGCTTTTAAAAAATAATGCAAGGGTTGTACCGCTATGCTATATTCTCCATTCTGATCTTATATTGTAATAACTGAATATATTCTTTAGTATCTTGCAATTGAAACTATTTCCTATACACACACATTAGATTATCTTTAAATGATCTCCTTTAAAGTATTCATCTAGCAAGCTACCCTTTAAATTATCTCCTTTAACTGATTTCTCTAGTGAGGTACCCAATCCCCACACTGGAATTTCCAAAATCTATATAAGAGTAAGAGAAATAAGAACCATGCTACCTTTACATGATCTCCTTTAACGGAGTCCTCTAGTGAGGTACCCCAATCCCCATACTGGAATTTCCAAAATCTATATAAGAGTAAGAGAAATGAAAACCATGCCACCTTTAAATGATCTCCTTTAACGGATTCCTCTAGTGAAGTACCCAATCCCCAGACTGCAATTTCCAGAATCTATATAAGAGTAAGAGAAATGAAAACCATGGTAACTCATCAAAGAAATTATGTGCCTGTCTAACCAAAGATTGCAAAAAGATTCCCCAGGTTGGATTCTCCTAAATATATACAAGAGAAATAAAAACAATGCTAACTCATAAATTCTTTTATGTACCTGTCTAACATTGTCAAAATGTAGAAAAATACTTATAAAAAAAGAGAAAAAAACATAAAAACCAACACAAAATAAATCTTGAATTTTTATTTATTTATAAAAATATGATGATTTCTTCTCTTTCTTTAGAGCAGAACTCATCATATATGGACAAAATACATCAATCACAAACTTAATAAGAAGAAGATGTCTGAGTAAGATGGTAAGCCAACCTTCATCACAAGTTTCAAGAGGCCCTTGCAACAATCGGTAACATATGAATGAGACTAGGCCAATAGAATAAAATATGTGATATCTCCTTCAAAGAATCCAGACATTTATAAAGATATCGAATCGTTTGATTCTATGAACTTGTCAAATCCAAAAGGAAAGTACCGGATTCTGCGACAGGAGTATGCAGGAAGCAGAGACGAGGTAGATAAAGATATGGATGATGTGTGGAGAAGATTAGGAAGTAAGATACCATGTCTCCTTCAAAGAATCCAGCCGTTTGTGAGGATTACCCAACGTTATGATTAAGTGAAGTCATCAAATCCATAGGGGGGAGAACTGGACTTTGCCACAGGAGTGTGAAGGAAAAGCAGAAGAGGTGGTTCGAAAGACTGTACAATAAGTAAGTGAGTAGGGCAGACCGAATCTACAATCTTAAGCAAGACAAAATTTTAGCGCCTCTAGGCTCTAGTTTATTTGTCGCTGTCCTCCTGTGGAATCGGCATTTAGACGGAGATCAGATAGGACACCAGGCTTACAGCGTAAACACACGCGCGAATGATTGAATACTGCACTGCGCATCTCCAATTCTTCATCAGTGTTTTGGCACACACAAATGTATTAATATCTATCGCGAATGCGAAACGGCGGCCCCTTGATATAACAAGAACGATGGGAAGGCCCATCAAGCCCCAACAAAGGATAAAACACAAGAGGTAAAATGGGGCTAAGCCCCAATAGTATCGGTATGAGAAACGAAATGCGAAACACATAGAACAGAAGCTATCTATCTATTTAGTACGCAGAAGTATTCTCAACGGAAACTGAGTTATTCTACAATATACAGATTTGCTTTTCTGCTTTACAAGTCTAACCCTTGCAAGTCAGTTCCTCCAGCTAATCATCGGGCAAAAAACTGTATGCTTCAAGATACGGTGTACATTAAACTAGCTTGCTGTTCCAGAGAGAACAATGGATTCACACACTGTACACACTTAGTCCCGTATCATGAGGACCATGGCGAGAAAATTGTAACACTGAAACGTACGAGCTGCTTATCGGGTAACGAGAATATCCAATACTAGGATATCTGAGAGTATATAATTGGTTTCTTATTGATGAAAGCAGACAGGCGACCACGTAGAACTCATGAAGGAGGGGAAGACCACACAAACCGTGCAAGAGAGAGACAAAAGAAGTAAAATGGGGCTTGGCCCCAACAGTATCGATATGAGATACCATTGGGGCTGATTCATACTGATGAAATAGGCTTACAACTTGAGGTCTACAACTCTCACTACTATCTGTTCCGTCGCTTCAATCGATGGGCTACTACTACTTGTCAGGATCGAGAAAAGAAGTATTTGTATATCTGGGAGTACACAGAAACCGGGTTGAATCTCATTACGGCGACGGGCGTAGGATCGGGGATGGCAGGAGAAAGGACCAGGCAGGGGCAGCCGGAGAGGGGGGGTGCCGCTATCTACAAACAATAAGCCCGACCAAGCCCGTCAAACCTGTCAGGAGAAGGAATGACAATGACATACGCCGTGGACATGAGGATGTTTAGGGTAAAACAGGTGTCCCCGTTGCGGAATCACCTGACGGTCGCGAATTCGGGTTTCAGACGGGGTGTGGACCGTAGGATGCGGAGATTGACGGACGTAAAAAGACATGCCTTCCATCTTGCCGCGCCATGGCGCTCGCTACTCCGACCCTCGTTCCTTCCCCCGCGGCAGCTCTTGTTTGAGGAACTCTTTGTGTGATGGTAAGTGCCCCCCTTCCCCGTTTTGCCAGGAGAGCAAAAATAACGAGCAAGCAGCTGCACTTCTTCCCTTCCCTTCCCATCCCTTCCCGTCTATGTAGTTGCGCACATCGCCTCAAAGGGACCAGTCTCTCTCGTTTGATCATAGAGTGTGGACACACAAACCGCACGAGCGTGCCGGAGGGAAGGTGGAAGGGGAAGTAGATTCGAAGGGGGGACCTGCCCTCGTTAGCGATTGTGATCGTCGACGGGCTTGGTTACTTAAGTCCGGGTGGGGTTTGCAGAGACAAATATGTGGACGGTCGTGCTCAGCATTTCATAGAATGGCATAGGTAGAAAGCAGGTTGAGCTTGAAGGAGTGGAATGCTACTGCATTATCCTCTTCTTGACATTGAGATTTTAACCTCCCCGTGGCGTCGTAGCGGTCTCTTCGACTTTACAATCTGTAATTTGTACCTAATTTCACTGACGCGGTGTCTCGTCTTGTTTATCTCTGTGTAGCTTGGGAGAGTGTAGTTTCCTTCTGCGGGTAGCTTTCTAGTTTCTTTCACGCTCTACCGTTCTTCGAGCGCTTGTCCGAGAGTCACCTCGTTTCCTTACCTGGAAGTGATCCTTGGCTGTCATATCGGCATTCCCTCCTTCTCTCTGGCGTTTGTCTTTGCGAGCCCTTCCTTGAGTGCGTCGCGGCTCTACGGAGCTTGAATCGTAATCCTGGGACGGGCGAGCAATTGCCGTTCTACTTCGGAATTGGTTGCTCTTTCTGAATGGAACAGGTGAATATTTTCGTTCTCTCCGTCAGTAGCTGTGCCTCTGTAGTCGAGTGGCAATGGCGACGATTCTGCCTATGAATTCACTAGATGTTCTGTATGTATGAAGAAAGAACCGATTCTTGTGGAATTCATGTTCCTCTTCATGCTTGGAGAGAAATGGTCCCGCGAATTCTCTTTTTAACATGGTTTCTTGATTGCCACCTATCAAGAGGACGTACATTTCCTTTCCTCAGCTCCCTTGCGTCTCTGAAGTATGTTGTCTGTGTTCGGCAGTATGAGAAAGTGGAGAAGATAGGGGAGGGAACTTATGGAGTGGTCTACAAGGCGCGGGATCGTATCACCAATGAGACGATTGCTCTCAAGAAGATACGTTTGGAGCAGGAGGATGAAGGGGTTCCAAGCACTGCGATAAGAGAGATTTCGCTTCTGAAGGAAATGCAGCATGGTAACATAGTGCGGTAGGTACCTGTCCTGAGCTGGGACGCGACACCTGGGCTAGTTTTGCAAGCGTGTATTGGGAATGGTCTTGATAGCTCTCACTGGCAGGGCAAGAATCTTTCAAACCCCTTAATCATGGTACTCCACAGAAGCGTCAAAACTCTCCCTTCGCCCAACATCTTTTTCATACTTTCAAGAAGTGACCCATTTGGCTGTTCCGTCTTACCTCAATTGATGATTAACGCACTTATCCTGTCTGACGTTATTTGTTCCTCTCGCGAGAGAACGTGCTCTCAGAGCTGATATCTCATGAACAGCGTGAAGATTCATGCTCCCTCTTACCAGAACCCAGAGTATATGCCCAGCGCAAGCCGAGTGCTCGTCTGCAAGGATTTTAACTTATCCTCCTCATTGACACCTGCTGAGGAGTGATTTCTCATTGCCGTTGCAAGCTCAACCACCGCGGGACTAACGTGCATTATCTTGTTTTTCGCTGTCGTAGTCTGCAGGATGTCGTGCATAGTGAAAAAAGACTCTATTTGGTCTTTGAGTACCTTGATCTGGATCTCAAGAAGCACATGGACACCTGCCCCGATCTCGCGAAGGATCCTCGTCTGATCAAAGTAGGGTGAGCTTCTTGTCCTTGTCTCTGTATTCGTAGAGTAGATAGTTAGTTTGCGTAATTTGCAGGGCGAGCAAGGAGCATGCAGGCGCTCAAGAATCATTCAAGCTCTCTGCTCACTGTAGCCGCTGTTCAGGAGCGTTTTGCCTGGCAGGGCTTTGACTTTGGGCCTGTTTTCCTTCTTCCTGCAGACTTACTTATACCAGATTTTACGTGGTATCGCCTACTGCCATTCGCATAGAGTTCTTCACCGTGACCTTAAACCACAGAATTTGCTGATCGATCGACGAACAAATGCGCTAAAGCTCGCTGATTTTGGTCTGGCCCGAGCTTTTGGTATTCCGGTTCGGACATTTACTCATGAGGTACTCCCAAGCCCAAGGCCATGACACTAGAGCATTTAGGACATGATTGCACTTCAATGACTGTCAGTGGGATCACCACGCGGTGAATCTGATTTTGACCTTCTCACCTTACTTACTTCATCATTCTCCCGTTACATAATGCAGGTCGTGACCTTGTGGTATCGAGCCCCAGAAATCCTTCTGGGCTCCAGGCATTATTCCACTCCTGTAGACGTGTGGTCGGTAGGTTGTATTTTCGCTGAAATGGTCAATCAGAGGCCTCTATTCCCAGGTGATTCGGAAATTGACGAGCTCTTCAAGATCTTCCGGTAAGTGATGGCCTAGTACTTCTTTGTTAGAGATTTCTGTCCCCTGGTAACGGCTCCTTAACGAGGACTGGAGATATTTTGCTTTGCAGACTCAAGGTTGTTAGCTTTCAAATTGGACCTCACCTACTATACAATCTTTCTTATCTTTCTTAACGTTGTGCTGGCAAGATATCCTAAACTTCAGTCGGCTATGAACTGGCACCTTGGACGTTTGTAGGACCTTGGGAACTCCAAATGAAGAAACATGGCCTGGCGTGACAAGCCTTCCAGACTACAAGTCTGCCTTCCCCAAGTGGCCTCCCAAGGTCTGAATCAACAGCAACTCTCACGCTTTCTCAACCTTTGGATAGTTATGGATCCACTGGCTGCGATTCCTGTGAACACAGGGTCTTTTGGAGACTTGAGATATTAATGCAAGACAAGTGGTGTTGCATGAAGCATCTTAGACAGATCTGTACCATCTATTCTGTAGTACAAGTCATGTCAAGTTACCATCAACGATTTATATCTCGGTCATTTTCCGATAGTCCAATCCTTGTCGTTGGATGAGATTCGGAGGAGAGTTCCGTGACGTTAATTTCCCTTTCCTCCTCAACTCTGCTGGAGAGGAGGAGAATCATGCGTTGTTTAGCTGAACGAAAAGTCTTCCAAACTATGCATTCTACTTGTGTACTCATGACATGGAACCGAGTCGTATGAACTCTGAATTGTTTATATTCATTACTTCGCAGAACTTGTCGTCAGTGGTGCCAAGTCTGGAACCGGGAGGCATCGACTTGCTCTCTGTAAGTGTACTTTTGTTAGGGGAGTGTTAGGGAAGTGTCATTTCCGGACAATGCCTTCAGATCTTCTTCACAAAAAGTGGGATTAGGTAGATGGAGGACTAAAATGGGTTCAAAAGGAACCAGATGTAAAATTAAGGACATCTTTAACGCGACCTTACAGATGCCGGTCCGTCTGTAAGTACAGTCCAGATCTAGTTCAGTTGGGAGGCTTCAGTTTCTAACTTTATGTGAGTACTTAGCTATTGTGGTTCCAGCATAATTATTTATTCTTTTGTGAATTGGTGTTGATGGCGTTTATTTTCTTTGTTTACCGTCTCTGGAGAAGCTATTACTGATGCTGGACCCACTGCGCAGAAAATGTTGACTTTGGAGCCAAGCAGGCGAATTACAGCCCGGGACGCTTTAGAGCACGAGTATTTTAAAGATATTGGGACCGTGCCTTGATTTAGCTGCATACTGGCTGTACCATATATACCCCTCAATAAATTTTTCCAACAAGGTGCATCTCTGTCTTTATCAGCTAAAAGATTTAATTGAAGGACTCTTACGACAGAGTGAGATTGGAGGCGCTCAAACCTCGACATGTCATGGATTATAGAGGAGAAGTGATTCTTAGAAGAGATATTTTTGTACCTGCAATCTCTTCTTGGACCTTGCCTCGGTAGGTTTGGCAAGTGAGATTCTACTTGTACCCATTGTCACCAAATAGTAGCTAGCGAATAGTAAGTTACTTGACTTGATTGACAATTGATTTTATCTTAACTGGAATGTGAGTGTACCAAATTTCTCGATGCGCTGTGAAACTTGAGTACCTGTTCGTGCTGTGTCGCACACTGCAGAAGTTTTGTCCTCATTAGAACTTTCGAAACCTCCGTGCTAAAACCTACAGAGAAGGAAATATCCGAGAGACATGTTTCTGGTTCCATGTTTGAACACCTGGAAGATATGGAAGATTTCTGAAGAAACGTGTTGAGGAACTTTTGCAATTTCCTGTTCGCCTCTTTGCCGAAAATCGAAGTCCTTTGCAGCTGTCTACTCTACAGTATTGCAGCCGGGGTACGCCGAACGCTATCAGTTGTATGGTCGTTGGGCTCTAGATCTCTACTGCATGATTACACCTAACTGAGCAATTTAATTGTAATAACGCTCAAAAGAATGTGCAATGAACAGTACTGTACCACGCCGGCTCCGAAGTCCATGTCATTTGCGTCCCCGAGATGTACTATTATGCAGATATTCAGGCTGTCTCATGCCAGTTATCTATGGAGTCCAGAATATTAGGTGGTCTATATCTGACATGCTCGCCTTGTAGGTGGTCTGAGAAAACCGGACACGATCAGGCGCTACTGACTCCTCGAAGGACAGTTTTATCGGGAAGGTATTAATTCAGTTGAAAGATAGGAATTCAATCAATGTTGAGGAAAAGAATGTACCATGAATACCTCCGTGTCAAATTCAGGTTGTTACTTTACTAGGTAAGTAGATTGGTCGCAATAACGAAGAAAGGATGTGCAATGGATACCACTTGTCAAAGTGCGGATGTATGACCGTTCTAGCATCCTGTTCGCACCAATCGACAAACACAAACGCAGATTGCGCCTGACTACCTGCACGAAATCGATACATTTCGATAAATGCAAGGGAAATGTTCTGTGCCAGTAGTCCAGCAGGACGTTGTCACTCCGCCTTCCAAAAGCGAGCTTAACTTATCTTTTCACGAATTAACTCGCCATCTCGCGTCCCAACCAACTGTCTGCTACATCTTCCAAGTAGCGCTTGACTGGGCCTGCGCGAGAAGCGTAAAGCACAAACGTGTTCACACAGCACAAGGAGTGACGTGAAAAGTGAAGACGGACGCTGATTCACGGTGATTTAAACTCGCACGACCTAAGCTTATCTATGGAGAGTAAGGATCGTGGTCAAATATTTCAAGACATGTCCTACAGGAGACTAGGATCCTTTTAGAGTCAAATGGTGGAGAAGCGACAGTTGTACATACTAACAATCCCCAGTGGTACGGGTGGAGGTCGCGCTTCCGACTGTGAGTTACCTCTACATACCTCCGATTCGTCTTGTCGCACTGCCATCATTACTAGTCCAGAGGAAGACATAGATCGTCGGTACACAGTGATCCTACGACGCGTTTAAATCATTCACACCTCAAGAATGAGATCCTACATGTTAAAGCCTCCACGTCAATTTACTTATAGCTATGCGTACCTCATTTCACGGAACACAGTTCTTCAAAGCAGAAAATTCTTTTCAGAATTTATGTCCTACACCAGAAATGAAAATCGAGAGAACTGCACGAGTAGAGTTGGTAGAAGCTAAATGCGTTCGAAAATCTCCGATTTAAGTCGTGCTTCACGTCTGTACAATATGCTAATTCTTTGCCAGCATGCTACGGTACCTCGACGGTAGCTTACAGGTTCCCCGTCACGATATATACCCCTGGAGACTTCTGTGTGTACCGGGGTCTGTAACTATGCGAGAAAAACTCACCACGAAAAGTGAAAAAGGGTGTCACCACGAAAATCAGGAAAGCAGAGACAAAGTGTAATCTTGTCTTGCGTCTAAACATCTCGAAGGGAGAAGGCAATATGATATTTAAGCTGGTACTTCTGAGCACCAGGCTGTAGTTGATTGATGAAGATGGCCACTGTCGTAAATGGGGACCAGAATAAAGTCCGGGGTTAGCTCCAGGATCACTTCTAAAAGATATGATTATCAAGCAAGTTGCCAGCAATTAATGCTTGGAGCTCGTGATATAGAAGAAACTCGGCCTAACGCCTCTCTCATTTCCCGGTGGTTCCAGTAGATGCCTTACTTAAGTTTCATCTTTTGAAAAAGCGAAAAGATCAATACAAAAAGGATAGAATCTTCTTTTATGAGCGAGTTCTCGGAGTTGTCCTGAATCGCAAACTTGATGGTTTGTTGGTACAATATCAATGTCTCATCCAGATTTTCTCTCTCCTCTAGCCGTTCGCTTAGGCAACCAAGACGACGGCGTTTCATTTCTTGCCATCATGCGAAACCGAAGCTTGACATTTCCTTTCGGCACCACGGGCCAATCACCAATGAGGGAGCTTAGGCTCATGTGCATGATGATGAGAAAGTGAAAGTCTTGGGCATGGAAAGCTTCACCTCCTACGTTCAAGCAAAGCAAAGGTCGTGAGGGCCGGCGAAGGTGACGTGTTCAGATACTGCAGGAGCTCGTGAGAATTCAATGGTAGACTCTATCAGATGTTAACATGACTGGAAGGAATACAGAGGGCTATTCGACTCCAGGAGCGCAGACTCTTGCTAAATTACGGCTAACAAGTGGTGATTACACGCAGCGGTCAGAATCTACTCAGAATCGCGAGAGGCGATCTTAAGCAAAAACTGGATAAAGAGGTTCTCATCTCGAAATACAGTACAAGTTACAAACAGGCTGCCAACCGTGGCGGATTATGTCCTAATAAAAGTTCTGATTGGAAGTGAGGGAATGTATAAGCAGCTGTGCAAACACCACAGCGCCGTCCAGATGAATCTGACTTGTAGACATACTTGATTGTTTACAGGGGACTGTGCTCACTTCAAACTTGTAGTGTCTTTGGGCTAAAAAGCCTACAACCGGCAGGTCTCCTGTAGTCCTGGACTGTCACGATACGTGGTTGCTGTCATGGAAGATATCGTGGACGTGGGCCCCCAAGACTGTGGAAGGTTGTGAATAGCTTGGACAAGGTTGAATTTCGGCGTCACCACAACATATTCCGCGTTTACTCTATCTCCACCGATCACGAATCACCTTAGCTCATATGAGAGAATGTATGACATTTGGACTTCGGATACAGTGTATGCAGGACTTCCCTCCCCTCTCCACTCTCGCCCATTCTACCTAGGTTCGGCTCTGCTAGTAGCCTAGACAGGATAAAATGAATGTGCTCGTCGTCGTCGTCGTCGTCGTCCTCACTTGAACCGTACTCCTCAATTTCAAAACATCCACAACGTACAATTCCACTACCGTTACCGGGTGAACGGAGACGACAAGACACTGCCCTGCTTCTCCAAACAGGAGGACCGTATCCACAGTGTTTCAAAGTGTGTGAAACAGCGCAGTGTCGAATTCCAAACTGCGCTCTATTCTGTTGCTCCTGGTCCGAGTTTCTATTTGCAGCCCAAAGTACCAGAGGGCCCCCCACCCCGCAACCCCACGCCATGGGTAACAACGTCAAACCGTAGGTCATGCTGGACAATTTTCCCTTCCCTCCTGATCTGTTGAATCTGATGAGTCACAACTCAGCTTCAGAGCGGTACCCACACACTCACGTATGTCGCTATCTTCCTTTCTCCAATGGAATCCACGCGAAAGATTGACGGCAATCGGTGATCCTTTAACATGGGAGCGCTCCCCGAGGAACAACTCCTTTCTATTTCTACTGTATCTGAAGACATTCATCTCCCTCTTCACGACGACCAAGTTAGCCACCAATCTGGACCATTTTGTGTTAGAATATATCAATCAGGCCTGTCAGAACAACTCCAGCAAAAGCAGCTCTTTCATCTCCTCCTCCTCCTCTTTCCTTCTAGATTCGCGCGTACCTTAAAAGCACAACATGCAAGGTGACAACACTGGGACCATGAGCCACAGAATCATCCGATCGTAATCAAAATCATGGTGGACCGATCTCTGCTCTCACTGATCATGAGATCACATGCACTCCTTTCTCAGACACACAATAAGCACACAACATCACCAGCACTGTATGTGTAGGTAGAACAGCAGCAGAAGTTAATCTCAAAAGAGATCAAGTGTCTGCATCATGTCTATCCATTTTGACTCTGAGTCCCGAGAAAGATCGGGCTTCCATCTTTGTCCAGATTGATTTGCCCGTCCAACCAACAAATTTCATCTATCACGTTTAGATTGCTCTTTTTCAAGTTTCGTGTACATCAGGTCAATTTAAGACCTTGCATTTCATACACAGAGAAAGTAGTCTAATGAAATGGGTTGATAGAAGCTTGCCCTTATTTTGACATCTTCAACGAAAGGTACTGAAAAGCACTTTTATGTCAAGCTCTATGGCAAGCGTACAGTCAACCAGTGCTCTTAAGTAAGCGTTACCTCTAAGAGTTTAAAAGCCAACTCTCCTTACTTGAAGTGGAGATTTCAAGTCATGTTTTATTTAAGAGATAAGAATTCGTCTAGGGAAGTTTGTAGATATTCAAAATAGAAATCTGACAGTCAGAATACCCCCGACCCATCTGAGCACTCGGGGATTAAGTTTACTACTGGAAGGCTTAAACTAAAAAAATACCTATTAACTGCTAAAAGCTCTTGGTTATAAATAAAAAATAGTGAATTGGCATTGCCTTAACATCTTAAAATCTTCTAAAATACATAGCTTTATGAATTTTCAATAATTTAGACCTACCAAAAATGAAACCAAGGCTCTTTCTATTTTCTTTCTTTGTATTTTGAGGCTTCTTCCTAGACAAAGCCAAAGCATCAATTCAAGGTCTTAGGTTGACCTCAAGCAACAACCTAATACATCTCAGTTTGCTTCATGATAGCCAACTCAATAGAGTGATAGATACATGTATTCTCATACTCCTCTATATACTTGAAATGTTAGCCTCCATGCTCCAGCATGCTCAACTTTGACTATTGTTAACACAATAGACAGTCTTGGCCATGGACTAGGAGGTCTCTAATATGTCAACTTCATGTCTAGCTTATGAGGACATGCAATATATCTCCACTTGTTTCTACACCTTAAATTAATTCGTTTTTCATGAACACCTTATATATACCAATATATAAAGTTTGTTACCAGTACTTGTTGTTTGAAATAACCATTGGATCTAATGGTGTTTCATCCTTAACATTCTCCGTCTCACACAAAAATTACCTTGTTAGCACATTGTTCATTACAAAATCATTCTCCTAGAACTTATTTTATAAATACTCAATCTTTTGCACCAAGGAATAGCAATGTCAAGCTTGCACGTGCACATTGTATCGTAAGCAAATTTTTTAGCTTTAAGCGTAATAAACTGAGCATAATTCCAAGCAAAATTAGAATACGAGTTGCAAATAATTGCTTGCTTACATTGCAATAGCTTCTGAGCAGTCATGATAAAGTAGATTATCCAATGCTCCTTTGTTGTGCAGTTATATTGATCCACATCAAAAATTAAGTTTTACAAGCTTGAATAAAATTTTATCTTCTATATGTGATCTATTAATGTGTTCATAAACATCTTACTGAATGAATAAATGTTATAAATACACCAATTCTCTATGGCTCCAAACTTTGGAATAATCATTTAGTAGATATTGATGTTAATACCGTAGTACTTGTTGGTTGATTGTGGCCTTGCCTAACCTGTTTTTCTTTTTCTTCAAGAGAATTGTATTCATCTCCCAAACAAATAAAGATGCACACCAAGAACTTCCATATCAATGTGTGGTTGTACTAGTGCAAATAGAGCATCTATGGTATGATTAAAGTGGAGACTAAGAAATCATATTTGCAATTTATTACTCGTAACTCACAATGGATCCATTTTGCTGCCCTAGTCTCCTCCTTGAATTTCAAATAATATTAAAATTTAAATAATATGAAATTTTCAATTTTAAATAAAGACAAGGTTAGTATTTTTAACAAATCAAGGTGATGAGCTAGAGTCCAAGAACACTACTACCTATAGAGTTTGAAAGAAAAGGCAACAAATAAGCTATAGGTAAAGTCCATAAATAGGTCCATTACAACTTAAATGTAGGTCTTATATATCCTGGAACCTATATATAAGTACTATATACCTTAAATTTATTTAGGGCTAATACAAATGATATGGCTCTTACTTAAGATAAGAGCATGGGATCTTTTGGAGAATATAAGAAAAACACTTCAAAATACCTAGTAGTATAAAATAGATTCCACTATAAGTGCATATTTTTCCAACACAACACATACATCTAAAATATAAAAGAAGAATCCTTTTTGAGTATTAATCTTTACTTTTATGCTTACAAATTTTGATTTGTTTTTGAATGTACTAAATAAGAGACTGAATATAATATAATCCCAAGTTAAATAAATTAAAATATAGAAAATATTTATTTTCTTCCATTCTCCATAGTAGCTTTTCTATCCAAGAAATCACCAACATATTAAAAGATATAAAAAAATTTGTGATGAAATATAAGATATTTATAGAATGGAATGTTTATAAAAATGAAATTTTATGTATAATTTTAAATAATTATAATTATAATATTATTTGACTATCATATCACTTCCACTTTTATCAAAATTACTCAATTTTTCTATGTATTGTCTTGTTTCTCTCCTTTGTCCACCACTTCTTTCTTGTCCTTTGCCTCTCATCTTGTGCTGTAAGTAGTGCATGAGAGTTTCCAACCTCTCTAGTATAATATTTCTAACCTTGACATTGTGCAAGAAAGACCTTATAGAACCACATGGTTGAATCACCTCCATAAAATTAATGGCAAACATGAGGATATTAAGAGTTGTTAGTATCAAGAGTAATGCTTGAAAGTTTATTTAGTCTATTGTTCCTTTATTTATACCAAGTTGAGTTGAACAATTTAACATAGTTCAAGTATCAAAGTAAAGATCTAGCACCTAATTATCTTACATAGAAAGCCTGGTGATAAGATAATACATTAAAGATTATAGTTATTAATATATATTTATTGGAAATCCACGACTTAAAGATCCTACTTAAAAAATATCATGAAAAGATGATAGATAAAATTTGTAACTTTTGATTGGAAATTCATTACTTGAATGCTTTTAGCCTTTTCTCAATTAATTTAGACTACAAGAAGTTGTTCATGGATCTAGACTGCACTTTGGTCCAATATACAGTCATCAAGAACTCACCATTTTGCAAGATCCTTGATTCAAAAAACTATTTTGCATTAAATTTATCTCTAGATATATATGAACATCAAGTTAGAGAAAGAAAAATTAAAAATGTAAACAGAAAAGTTTGATACTTACAACACTTACAAATCATATAATCTACAAATTTATACTTATCTTGTAGTACCTTGTCATAGTGGCAAAGTGTTTTACAGAGTAGTAAATGACTGATTTTATCACCATAATAGTCTGATTTTATCACCATTTTAAAATCTCAAACCTCATATCAAAGATGTTATCATTTATGAAAGTATTGCTAACTTAGTTTAAACAAATCCTATCATTGAAAAACTTAAAGGAGATTGTAACTTATTATTAATTTATTAAACAACATAAAATCTTTGTGGAGTTTTTATTCTAGGCACTAAGAGTGTGGATTTTGATAGCCTCTTCTTAGTTACAAGCACTTTATTATAATACATGAGATTATGTTCCTTGGCAGTCCTTGCATATTCTGCCCAAGGTCAGGTCTTTTATAGCAATGCCTGTTAGTACTTAGAGTATTGTATGGACATCTTGTTAGTACTTAGAGTATTGTATGGACATCTTGAATTATTTGCCAATTTGATTACTTCATCTTCTGTTATTCTTAAACCCTAAATACTTAACCTTATGTACTTTTTCTATATGTTGAAATTGTTTGATTAGACCTCTTATATATAGCCACTCCAAGATTCTATATCAAAGACATTATTGATAAGATGTTCATCTCCATTGAAGACCATAGATGGATCCCTAGAGTTTCAATAACAAGAGATTTCTTTAGATTTTGTGTCTTGTTATAGTACTTCTTATATAAAAGCTTATGTTAGTACTTAATTGTTTGAACATGGCTCCTTTGGAACCAAAACCACTAGTCTACATTATTATCTATAGGTATAATCCAAGCCCTCATCATATTCAACTAAGTTTAGAGAATATAGGAACATAATGCTAAAGAGCTAAACTTCTTCAAGAGTGTTGACCTTACTACCATTGTGTGGTTCAACTCCAAGATATTGTACATCTGCTTATTGAGGTCCAAAATATCAAAAGTTTCCTCTGGCTCCAAATTTTTTTTAGATCAATAACCATAATGAAAATATAAGAAGAGTGAGATTTACCTTCACTATCTTCTTTGCTCAAAATTATAAAATCATCATATGTGTTTGTAATTCTAGAAACAAAGCTAGTTATTATTTCTTGGGTACTTGATGTGAAAATGAAAAGTTATGCATTGTGATAGTATCAAATATTACAAAGCATCTACTCTTTCTATTCTTTTCCATAGCTAAATCTTTTCCTTGTCCAAACTCATACAATTAATTTAGGTTCTACCACATCCAACTCCTTATGGCATATGGAGTTGAATATAATCTATTATTATGAATTTGCATACCTCCACTCAACAAGTTACCCAATCTAAAAGGTTTTACTAGAGTTTTATTACCCTCTAAGAGGATTATATGTCCTTGTTTACTACAGGTTCAACTATCTTCTTATTCTTGCTCAAGGATAAATACTTCCTCCTTGATCCATAATTATGCATCATCTCTTTGCAACCATACTTTATTTCTCACCCTCATGTATCGTTTCTAATTGAACATTGTGCTTCAATATTGATCTTTTTTATAGTTATCTTCTCAAGTAAGGGGAAGTGATAGATAAGCTTACTTGCCTCTTGATAAGATTTTCTGTGTATATGCATTGCTACACAACATAGATCATTGTCAACATCAAACACTATAGAAGCACAACTCACACATAAGTCATACATGAACTTTTAAGAGCCAAAATCACCCCCTAGCTGACGGTTAGGTCCCTCTAGCTCAAGATAGCCATCTATTCCAAGTATATGGTATACCCTATGGTGGGCAAAGATTAGGAGATTGGGTGCTATCAAGCCCCATCGGTTGTTGCTTGTGTGAAATTTATACCATATAAAGAGTGAATTAGATATAGTCAAGTACATCTAGGACGTAAGCATTTTCATTGAGGAACCATCATGAGGAGAGGAGTCAAACATGCCATATTCCATCCTCTTGAACAACTATCACCCACTAACATAGTAGCAGCTTCACCAAAAGAGCCACATAACATACACCGCAAGCCTACCCAGACAAGTGCCAAGCTTGGGTAGTACCATCAATGTTTGGGATGTGGCATGGCACATAATTGTCCACATGATCCTTCTAAACAACACCATCATGTCCTTCTAACATGATAATTCTAGAAGACAAAACCTCATGCACTCTCAAGATAGTGTGACCTATAGTAACAACAAGTGTCATGGGTGCTGTCTATTCTAGATATACATAATCACCTAGATGAAATCAATGGATCAAGGACTATAACCTCCTCCTCAAATGGTAGCATAGTATAAGGTATCTCTATATTGAGCAATTGCAAAGTTCTCAAAGGCATTGGCATCACTCTCCAAAAGATCTCTACCCGTTGAGAACATGGGCTCACTCATACGTCTGGATCATCCAAGTCCAAAACTATAGTATCATCTCAACAAATGGTTGTAGGTAAATTTGGATCTCATCTATCGAGTAGAAAATAAGGAGAGAAGGATACTAAGGAGGCTTGCTGGCTGAATTGATAGCCCATGGTCAACCAAGGTAATTGGAGATCCCAATATCCCAAGTGACCTCTTTGCAAACCATACTTATGCAATCCTCTCTTCACCGTTTGAATCACTCTCTGTGCTAAGCTACATGCATCAAGGTGATCTCAAGAAGTAGTAAAATGATCAATTAGAGCCTTGTCACACACGACCTGAAACTCCTCCAAGAACTTTGTACCATGATCGGCCAAAACCTCAATTGGTGCACCAAAATGACTAAGAAATTGATCCAAGAATGAGTAAACCGTCCCTTCACTAGACTTGTCAAGAAGTGCCACCAACTCAATTTACTTGGAGAAGTGCTCCACCATAACTAAAACATATTGATGATGTCTTACAATCAACAATAAAGGTCAAGCAAAGTCTAAACTCCAATGATAGGTAATGGGTGTAACTGTGGCATAAGAGCATTAAATGATGCTCTAACTTGGTCACAAACCACACATCTAGCAACAAATTGTTGTACATTGGTGTGAATACCACACCACCAATAATGACTCTAGAGTAAGCTATATGTATGCTTTACTCCTAAATGCCCTAGCTCCTCATGAGCATGACGGACCAATTGTGGTCTTTGGGATGGAAGTGGTACTACTTGTACTCTACCATCCTCCCATACATGAAGAAGGTGTCTACCCTCCGATCTAAACTTTTTTGGCTGCTAAAGAACATGATCTCTCTCCTTGGCACCAATTGTGCCACCCACAACATCAATGTAAAGGTAATCCATCACTAATACATCATCATGAATAGTTTGTTGAACTATACAACTATCTCCACCTTTTGGATTTGTCACCTCAATAACTACTCCTTGTGTGCTAAGAGAGATACCACCAAAGCCTCAGAGAATAAATTTAGAGAGGTAGATGTATGCTAACCTGGCACCATCTCCTCATCTGTCTGACCATGCCAACATGCTACGGTCTAATCCTATTGGTTGGGACATGGGTTTCTACTCAACCCATATGTATCATAGTTCACCACTCCATGTCTATGAATAACCGTGAAATCATACTCCTATAAAATTAGAGCCCATTGTGCAAGCTTTCTTAAAAGCTTGTCAAACTCCATCAACCAATTCAATGGTTGATGATCAATGATGAGAGTGAAGGGGTTACCAAATAGATAATATGGGGAATGTGATACTAGCCATATTGCTACCAAGCACTCTCCTTCATATGAACTATACTTTACTTCCACTTAATTGTTGGAACGACTAGCATAGGCCACCACAAACTGCTTCTCCTCATCATCATGTTGGGTAAACACTACTCCAAGCAATGTGAACATGGAATTGTTGTCCTCCAATCGGTCTCCTAAGAATAGGAGTAGATGTCAACCTCTCATTGAGCTCTACAAAAGCTCTCTCCTGCTCATCTCCCTAACATCACTCTTGTGTTAGCTTGGTTAGCTTCATCAAGGCCTTGGCAATGGCATTAAATCCTCTAACATAATATAATATATATAGCTAAACATATCATCTAGAGTTGAAAATTGGCTTGGTAACATTTAGAAGGATGTTATGTATGATGTGCTAGGTAGACCATATAGAGGTATCACCAAAATAGTAATTCTACTAATAGGGCAAAGGCCAAAAATAGCTTGAATTTGTAATACCAAAAGCTAGACATATTATCTAAAGGTGGAAATTGGCTTGGTAATATCTAGAAGGATGTTATTCATGATGGGCTAGGTAGTTCAGATAGAGGTGTCACAAAAAGAGGACTCTACTAATAGGGAAGGAGCCAAAAATAGCCTAAAAATTTAGAGCCAATTTTGGAAGCCTAAACGGATGAATTAGGCCTAAAAAATGTCCCCATTTGTATGCAAAAAAAGGAAAAGTTGGCCTTCCCTCCTCCTAGGATTATCTCTTTGAGAGCTTTCCAACGGTACCTCACTCACATGATTTGGAGATTCCTATAAGAAGATTCTCTAAAGATTCCATCCAATCAAAGATGGTTTGACCAACCAAATAGAATCAAAACCAACATGTCACCCATGCATGCAACTTATCTAAGGGCAAAGCTCACTTATGGGTCACCAATCCATGTATCTGATCCAAGGGTAGAGCTTCCTTTGGTGGTGTACTCTTTGTTATATAATATAGTCAAGGTGTTCCTTTGGAGCATTAGAGGTTGAGTGTGAAATTGTATGTTTCTTTTTCTATGTTTCTCTTCAAGTCTCCTATTCTAGGAAGATTACACATAACAGAAATAGAAGTTTGCCAATCCAAGGAATGCTCGCACTCTACTCACATCCATAGGCCAAGGAATACATGCAATAGCATCCACCTTGGTATGCTAAACACCAAGTCCTCCAAGGTAGATAGTGTGACATGAATACTCAACTTGCTTGCAAGGAATCTACACTTCCCAAGATGTAATTTGAGTCCATGAGATCTCAATCTCTCAAACACTTCTAGCAAATGTCTCTCATGCTCACCCATAGTAGTGCTATAGATCAAAATATCATAGATATAGCTTTGAGCAAAATCCAATCATGCTATTATCTTGTCTATGACACTTTGGCACTCGACAAGAGCATTCTTTAACCTAAATGGTAATAACCTCCATTGATATATACTTCCTTACCATGAGGATTAATAGCTTAAAATTTTGTCTTGGACTCATTCTCTCCCTTGATGGCAATTGATAATATCATGCTCAAAGATCCAAAGTACTAAAGACTTTTGCATGCCCAATTGCATCAAAGATCTCCTCTAGTGTAGATATGGCATACCAATCAACCCTAGTCTATTGGTTGACAAGATGGTAATCTCCATACATCTGCCTATTTGTGTAGTTGCGATGCATATCCTTCTTGGCTGGCATCACTATAGCTAAAGCATACTCTCCATGTGAAATATGCACCAAACCAACCTCAAAAAGGTCTCTACTCCGGCTCTGAATCAATACTCTCTCCATCTCACTATATTTCTAGGGACGTAAAAAGTTGGCATATCACTAGCAAGCTCTATCCAAATACCATGTCCTTTTAGAGCACCCAAATCCTTCATACTAAACGCAAAAAAACTCATGGAGCTCCTCAAGAACCTAAAAACTCTTTGTCTTTCCACTTGTGTAAGTTTGGGTCCAAGATTTGGTTCCCAAGTATCCTCTATAATTGATTTAGGAGTAGAAGATGTACTGACTGGCTACCACATTGGGCCCTTGGGAACAATAATATCATGCTCCTAACCACTAGAGTTTCCAACCTTAGTGTGGAAAATTGTAATACCAAGGGTTAGCCATATGATCTAGATGTGAAATTTGGTTTGGTAACATCTAGAATGATGTTATACATGATGGTCAAAATAGATCAGATAGAAGTATCACCAAAAGAGTACTTCTACTAATAGGGCAGAAACCGAAATAGACTTGAAGAACCTTAGAACCAATAGCTAGACATATGATTTAAAGGTGAGAATTGGTTTGGTAAAATCTAGAAGGATGTTACACATGAGGGACTAAACAGATCAGAAAGAGGTATCACCAAAAGGGGACTTCTACTAATAGAGTAGGAATCGAAATATGCCTGAAATCTTTGAAGGCAATTTCGGAGGCCTAAACGGATGAATTAGGCCTAAAAAATGTGTAGATTCCCCCCCCCAAACGGAGGAAAGGCTGGCCTTCCCTCCCCCCTGCTTTGTCTCGTCAAGAGCTTTCCAACGGTACCTTACGTGATTCTGAGATTCCTATAGGAAGATTCCCTAAAAGATTCCCTCTGGTCAAAGCTTGTTTGACCAACCAGATAGGACCTAGACCAGACAGGTCACCCATCCAAGTAAGTAATCCAAGGGTGGAGCTTGCTGACATGTCACCTATCTGTATCCCTAATCCTTTGGTGGAGCTTCCTTGGAGGAGATCTTTGTCTATATAATAAAGAGAAGGTGCTCCTTTGGGGCATCTAATATTTGAGTGTGCAATCTGTGTTTTCTCTCTTCTCTTGTCCTCGGAGTATTACAATGGTATTAGAGCGAGTGTTCTAGTCCAAGAGAGTGGATCATCCCTCTTGGAATAGCACAAACTACTGAAACTGAGTAATGTGAGGTGGAGAACATAGAGTAATCGCTAGACTTAGGAAGGACTTTAGAGAGTGGATGGGATGGATGCGCCGGGGGGACAATTTCCCGCACCTAGCTTTCCATTCTCAAACCCATTTCACATCAAGGTTATGTACATCTAGCATGAGCAGATGAGGGTATTGCTAGTTTATCACTTTGGTGCGGAATTCATGGATAGAGTGATGAACTCACCAAACCCGGTGATTCTACCTGTGGTGATATATGACAGAGAGTGGGATTTGACGATCTACATTCTATTATGATAAAATGGATATGAATGTCCCAAATCCTTTCCCTTTCAACACTCAAGTAGAAATCCGTTATGTAGTGAGGCCGAAAGTGATGTTTAGAGATTTTGTGGTTAGGAATTTTGGTGAGGAGTATTATCAACGAGTGATAGCTTCTGAGGTCCCAATGGTAGTTCTGATAGTTCGTGCACCTTCTAGAGTGATTAATTGACTCTGTATTGAAGTAGACATTAGCAATTAGATGTTGCAGGAACCATGGATCCGTAGTTGCAAGAGCTAATGCAAGGAATGCAAGGGATATTGAATGAATTTTGAGAGATTAAGATGACCATGGAGACATTACAAAGTCAAGTGCAGATCCTGAGGAACGATCAAGCCATGCAAGAAGAAGAGCCACCTCAAAACCCTGTACCTATGACTAAAGTGCTTGGAGAGGCACCCGTGCCTACGAACCCTATCAACCATGAAGCCACATTGCTACTCCGGATGAAGAAGACCTGCAACATCGAGCCTTACAAGGGGCAGCGTACGATCGGAGTAGTGGAAAATTGGATCTCGAGAATGAATCGATATTTCCGATTGTTCTCAATAGAGATCACTGAGCATGCTATAAGCGTGTTTGCATGTGGGTACTTGACGGATAAAGCCCTCACATGGTATGATGCTTGGGAACGATCCATGCTGGCAGAGAGAAGGGAGGTCACATGGATAGAAATGCAAGAAGGATTGCTGAAGAATTTCCAATCGGTGGATTCAGTGCAGATGGCTCGAACCCGACTATGGGGATTGGGACAGAAATATAGCATACAAGAGTATGTGGAGGCGTTTCTGGATCTACAAGTCGCAATTACCAACATGAGTCCAACAGAGGCTCTCGACAATTTCAAACAAGGGTTGAAAGAGCGGATTCGCCAAGAAGTCATGGTGCAAAACCCTCGCATAGTATTTGAAGCCATTGCTTGTGCGCAAAGAATAGCAAGAGCATTAGGTGGAGGTGAAGGAGTAGTTCCACCTCAACATTATTGCGTAGAAATGCCACACATGGGTGGACCAGTACCCATGGAATTGGGCAACCTTTGATTCCGGGATCGAGGAGCACGACCACTTCAAGGAGAGCGGGGATGGGTAGAAGAACAAAGAGATGGAGTCCCACGAGGAGAAGGGACTCGAGGAGAACAACGACGTTGTAACAATTGTGGCCGTGTTGAGCACATATCTACCAATTGCCGCACTTGTTTCCCTAGAGGCCCTTGGCCTTCGTACAAGCAATCTTTGAACAACATGGAGAGGCACATTGAAGAGGAGGAAGTGGAAACCACTTTGGAAAACAAAGATTGCCAGTAAATGTACCTCGCGGCCTTACTGGCTCAATAAGGAAGCAGAGAAGCGAGGGAAGGAAGAAGAATAATGCGCAAAGAGCCCGAAAGGCAACCTCTCAACTGATTGTTGTGAATGGAATTCTAGAAGGTAATCAAGTGAGAGTATTAATAGATCCAAGAGCAACAGAAAATTTCTTGTCTTGCTCTATCGTAGTAAGATTGGGAATGGATCTAGAGAGAGATGGAAGTGAAGAAGTAGAGTTACCAAATGGGCAAACAGAGAGGATTGAATCATTACCTAGACGGGTAACCCTCTCTATAGGAAAATATCAGGAAGCAATTGAGTGGTGAGTGATACAGTTAGCCCGTTATGATGCAATTTTAGGCATGCCATGGATGGAGCAGTACAACCCAATGGTGGATTGGAGGAAGAAAATAGTGAGAACCCACCAATGGTCAATCATTGGGGTTAAAGAAAAATCACATAGGCAGAAACTACCTCTATATGTCGTAAGGACAACAATTGTCTGTAAGACCGATAGATGTTTTATGGGTCTAATAAGAGAAGTCCAGAGTGCACAACTCGCTGGACAAATTCCTGAGAAATTGAAGGATGTGGTGGATGAGTTTCAAGATGTCTTTCCCAATGATCTACCCTCAGGATTACCACCTAAAAGGCGAGTAGATCACAAAATAGAGACACTCCCGAGGAAGACACCTCCTTGTAAGGCCCCATATCGCCTATCACCTCATGAGTTGGAGGAGTGTAAGACTCAAATTGAGGAGATGCTACAAAAAGGGTTCATCCAACCTAGCGTATCACCATATGGGGCCCTTGTCTTGTTTGTGAAGAAGAAGGATGGTACAATGCGCATGTGCATTGACTATTGGGGTCTCAATCAGCAAACAGTGAAGAACAAATACCCCTTACCTCGCATGGATGACTTGTTTGATCAACTCCATGGAGCGAGATACTTCACCAAACTGGACTTGCGGAGCGGTTACAATCAAATCTGAATTGTAGAAGAGGATGTGTACAAAACTGCCTTTTGAACTAGGTATGGCCACTTTGAGTATCTTGTGATGCCTTTTGGCCTCACCAATGTGCCTGCCACTTTCATGAGTCTAATGAATGACATATTTCGTCCATACTTGGATAAGTCTGTTATCGTCTTCTTGGATGATATATTAGTATATAGTAGCACGATGACAGAACACAAACAACATCTACAAGAGGTCCTCCAAATTCTAAGACAGAATCAATTGTATGCCAAAATCTCAAAGTGTGAGTTTGGCAAGTTTGAAGTAGACTACTTAGGGCATAGAGTAAGTACAGAGGGCATTCAAGTATTGACAGATAAAATAGAGGTCATTCAAAAATGGAGTGCCCCAGAAGATCAGACTCAACTTAAGAGCTTCTTGGGGTTGATGGGATTCTATCGTAGATTTGTCAAGGACTTCTCCAAGGTTGCACAACCTTTAACGACACTACTTGGCAAGGGGAAGAAGTGGACATGGGGAACTGCACAAGAGTTGGCCTTTCAATCCCAAGGCCGCCTTGCTACATGCACCAATCTTGAAGTGGTATGACCCAAAACGTCCAATCAAGTTGGCTACAGATGCATCAAGCGTAGCCATAGGAGCAGTCCTACAACAAGAGTGGCATGATGGATGGCATCCAATTGCATATTTCTCTCGAAAGTTGTTCCCGGTAGAGCGCAACTACCACACCACAGAATGAGAAGAGCTGGCCATCGTTCTAGCAACCAAGCATTGGAAGCACTACCTGGGCGAGAAGGCATTTGTAGTAGAGACAGACCACAAACCTCTAGTCTACCTCGAGACGCAAAAGGATCTATCTTGTCGCCAAATTCGGTGGGCAGAGTGGCAACAACGCTTCAACATGACAATCACCTACGTGGATGGTAAGAAGCAACTTGCAGATGCATTCCCCCGCATGCCTATGGCCAACAACTTGGTGGCAAAGGTTAAGATTAACCCTGAATTCTGGCAAGAGATTCTAGCCGCTACAAAAACAGATCCACAGATTGTAGAAGCGCAATCGTCCAAAGGTGTCACCAGCACCCAAGGACTCACCTTTCGGGAGGGCCAATTGTGGATCCCAAATGTCCCAGAATTACGCACCACCATTCTAGCAGAATGTCATGATTTGGCCATTGCAACTCATGTCGGAGTGGACAAGACCTTGGAGGCAGTCAAGCGCCATTCCTATTGGTCCAAGATGAACAACGACGTGATGGACTATGTGCGTAGCTGCCTACTTTGTCAATAGAACAAAGCTTCTAATCAAGCTCCTGCAGGGCTCCTTCAACCTCTCTCCACTCCTACCCAACGTTGGGAACGAGTGAGTATGGATCTCGTCTATGGATTACCCAAGACCACCTCAGGGTTTGACTCCATTGTGGTCTTTGTGGACCGGCTCAGCAAAATGATTCATGTACGCCCTACCACCAAGGAGGTGACCGCTCCACAACTAGCTCAGCTATACTTAGATGCAATCTTTGCTCACCATGGCTTGTCTAGAGTACTCATCACCAATAGAGGTACCCAATTCACCAGTTTGTTTTGGTGAACACTCTTTGGTTTCTTCAAAACCAAGTTGGCCATGTCCACAGCTTACCATCTACAAACAGATGGCCAAATAGAGCGGGTGAATTGCACAATTGAAGACATGTTACGCGGCTTCACCTTAGAAGAGCAAGAGAGGTGGGACACCCTATTACCGTTGGTGGAATTTGCTTACAACAATTCAGTGAATGCGTCCACTCAGGTCACTCCGTTCTTCCTCATGTATGGTGAGCATCCCTTCACATCTTCTAGCTTGATGAAGATCCGTCCAATGACTACCAAGGTTGATGCAGTCAACACATTTGTTTCTAAAATCCAACAAGGTGTGGAGAGCGCTAAGCACAGGTTACAGATTATGCAAAATCGACAAAAGCAGTATGCTGATGCACACCGGAGGCACATGGAGTTCAATGTTGGAGATCAAGCGTGGCTATCGACAACCAACCTACCATGAAGATCCTACCATCGACAACCAACCTACCAACCAATCATCAAAGATCCATCTAGTGTTCCATGTCTCCCTACTACGCAGATATGCTCCCCGATCAGGCCAAGGTCCTTCCACACAGGACATTTGACCTTGTCCAACACTCATTGATGGCACAGAGGAATATGAAGTGGAGCTGATTCTCCAAAAGCACATGCGTGGTACTCGCCATCTGCGGGTGGAATATCTAGTACAATGGAAAGGTTACCCCCTCTATGAAGCAACCTAGGAACCCGCTGCCAATTTGGCACATGCACCGGTGTTGGTGCAAGCATTTGAGCAAGCATTTGAGCAACAATTGCACAACGAGGATGTTGCGTCTTAAAAGGAGAGAGGTCTGTAATACCAAGGGTTAGCCATATGATCTAGATGTGAAATTTGGTTTGGTAGCATCTAGAATGATGTTATACATGATGGTCAAAATAGATCAGATAGAAGTATCACCAAAAGAGTACTTCTACTAATAGGGCAGAAACCAAAATAGACTTGAAGAACCTTAGAACCAATAGCTAGACATATGATTTAAAGGTGAGAATTGGTTTGGTAACATCTGGAAGGATGTTACACATGAGGGACTAAACATATCAAAAAGAGGTATCACCAAAAGGGGACTTCTACTCATAGAGTAGGAACCAAAATATGCCTGAAATCTTTGAAGGCAATTTCGGAGGCCTAAACGGATGAATTAGGCCTCAAAAATGTGCAGATCCCCCCCCCCAATGTAGGAAAGGCTGGCCTTCCCTCCCCCCTGCTTTGTCTTGTCGAGAGCTTTCCAACGGTACCTTACTCATGTGATTCTGAGATTCCTACAGGAAGATTCCCTAAAAGATTCCTTCTGGTCAAAGCTTGTTTGACCAATCAGATAGGACCTAGACCAGACAGGTCACCCATCCAAGTAAGTAATCCAAGGGTGGAGCTTGCTGACATGTCACCTATCCGTGTCCCTAATCCTATGGTGGAGCTTCCTTGGAGGAGATCCTCTTTGTCTATATAATAAAGAGAAGGTGCTCCTTTGGGGCATCAAATGTTTGAGTGTGCAATCTGTATTTTCTCTCTTCTCTTGTCCTCGGAGTATTACAAAAACTCCCTCTAATCTAGCTGCAAGCTCCATATGTCCTCTAGTTGCATCCCAAGTAGATCAAGGGTGTAACCCCAAGTAGACATTTACCACTAGTTTCCATTGGCTATGTCCCAAGAATACCTTGCATACTCAGTCTATCACCCTCAACATATGCCCAAATCATCTTGATAGGCATAGAGCTCATAAGTGTCCAAGTAGTGATGCTTATCAAACTCATCATAAGCTTCTCTACCAAGCCAAGGCTCACAATCTAGGTCAAATAGTTCAGGTCCATAACCTGACCTAACACCTAACTATTAGATGCCTCTAACACTACTATAAAAATGTTAATACTAACGCAAAAACCCATTGCTCGCTCCCTCTCATTGGTGTTGGGCTCTACCAATTGCTATAATTGTGAGTCCCAAACAAGTCCAAGACAAAGACATTCTTCTCAAAAAGCATGGGAGCCAAGGAGAGTGTGGGTAAAGTGGCTTTGGGTTTGGGTTGTCCAACAAGGTTCACCATTACCATAGATGACCTATCAGCCACTTCTACCGTTTGAGATTAGCATCCAACATCCAAGATGCTATTAACAATAAGGTGGTCTAGTCGTTGAATCTCATCATAAACACATTGTAGAACCTCTCTAGTAAGAGGTTTGTCCACCAAAGATGAAGATGATGAGCTTGAGGTCCCACTCTTGCTACATCCAACAACATGGCGAGTCCCATCCAAAAATGGGCTTGATAAGTACTTACCACCACTTAGGTACAAGAATCACCCATCAAAAGGACATTCTCCAAAATGTAGAATGACGGAGAAATAGACTGATGAACCTAGAGATGTTGTAGTATACGTAATAGCTCCCAAAACACACCAAAATGGGGATCTTGGAGACCCTAACCTTGTCCAACATATGTATGTCCCTAATATGGCCATACATAAATCACCAAAAGAATGGGACCATGTCTCTCTAAATCTTGCACTCCCAACAAGGAAATATCTTATGGTAGGGTCTTTTGGTAACCCCTTACTATTGATATTGGTAATAACTCAAGAAATTGATATGCCAAGTGTGCCACATGATGTAGAGAGACTCACCTAGTAGTCTCTCTCTACATACAAGTACCTCTATACTTGGATATTTGCCTATAATACCGCAGCTAGTCCAATGTTAATCCCAACAAACAACTCCAACAAAAATACATCCTCTATTGGATATTGCCAAGCAATGAATGTGGTATCCAAAAGTGACAATGTGATAGACTCCAGAGGCTCATCTTCACATTGGTCTCCTGGTGGTACAAAGGCTCCACTCCAAGGCTGTTGCACCAATTGATTTGCATGTTGTTGCAATGCCTCCTTAGAACTCCACAATGGAATATCCAAGGTGGATGGAACAATCTCACTCGTACTCCAAATCTGAGTGATCTCCTTTGGTAAGAGAGTATCCTTTGCATGGATGTTCCCGTCCAATAAGTCACCAAGCCAAGTAACGGAACCATTGAAAGCTAAAATTGATGCCATGGTCCTTAATTGTAGTGAGCCAAGACTACCACTACTAAAGTAACCTGGTAGGCTATATACTTGTTCCTCACCCTATTGTGTGTGTATATATATATATATATATATATATATATATATATATATATATATATATATATATATATATATATATATATATCACTATCAACATCATACACTATAGAAGCACAACTCACACATAGACTCAAAAGTGCCACAATAATCAGATCGTTCACAACTCTTGAATCAACTCAACTCAGATCAAGACTTGATCTATCACTCTATAAACTTTCAACAACTGAGCACTGATTACAATCAAGCCACGCCCACTCTAGCTAAGAGAATTCAAGTAACGATCACTGGCCTCTGTCCACTATAGCCAAGAACTCAAAGGCTTAACATCAAAGAAGTGAGCTCTTTGGAGCTACATTTTGAAAGTATACCCCTAGAATCAAGCTAGGTCTAAAACCCTAATGGTCCCACTAATGGCATACTTGATGGTGCAAATGGTGCAAAGTGACGGCAAGCCCCATCGTGAAGTCAATACACTGAACACAAAATCTGACCGTCGAAAAGTAGTCTATGAGAAATTGCTAAAATACTTCTTACTATTATCATTGCAACTCTAGTGTCTTAGCAATCTAGATGCAACACTACAAATGACTAGACAGTTGTTGTGCGTATATACATTGCTACACAACATACATCGTTGTGAATATCATACACTATAGAAGCACAACTCACACATAAGTCATACATAGACTCTAAAGTGCCACAATCGCCCCCCAGCTGGCGGTTAGGTCCCTCTAACTCCAAATAGCCATCTACTCCAAGTATATGGTATACCCTATGATGGGCAAAGATCAGAGGGTTGGGTGCTATAGAGCCCTATTGTTAGTCGCCTTTTTGCATTCTATACCATATAAAAGAATGAACTAGCTATAGGTCAAGTACATCTAGGACATAATCACTGTCCTTGAGGAACCAACATGAGGGAAGGAGTCATACATGCCATATGCCATTCTCTTGAACAGCTATCACACACTACCATAGTAGCTGCTCAACGAAAAGAGCCACATAACATACACCTCAAGCTTGCATGTACAAGTGCCAAGCTTGGGTCCATAGTACCATCAATGTTTGGGAAGTGGCATGGTGCACAACTGTGCACATGATCCTTCCAAACAACACCATCACATCCTTCCAACACAAGGACTCAAGATGGAAAAACTTCATGCACTCTCAAGATAGTGCGGCCTTTCAAAATATCAAGTGTTGTTGGTGTTGTCTATTGTAGATATACATAGTTTCCTAGATGAAATCAACGGATCGAGGGTCTATAACTTCCTCCTTGAATGGTAGCATAGCATAAGGTATCTCTATGTTGAGCAATCACCAAGTTCTCAAAAGCCATTGGCATCACTCTCCAAAAGATCTCTGCCCGTTGAGAACATGCGCTCATTCATACATCTAGATCATCTAAGTCCAAACTATAGTAGCATCTCGACAAATGGCTGTAGGTAAATCTGGATCTCGTCTATAGAGTAGGAAGTAAGGAGAGAAGGATGTTAGTGAGGCTTGCAAGCTGATTCAATAGCCCATGGCTAACCAAGGTAATTGGAGATCCCAATCTCTGTGGTCTCTCTGTAAACCATACTTTTTCAATCCTCTCTTCACCATCTCAACCACTCTCTTTGCTAAGCCATGTGCCTCAAGGTGATCTTGGGATGTAGTACAATGATCAATCAGAGCCTTGTCACACAAGACATGAAACTCTCCCAAGAACTTTGTACCCTAATTAGTCAAAATCTCAACTAGTGCACCAAAATGACTAAGAACTCAATCCAAGAATGAGTAAGCTATCCCTTCACTAGACTTGTCAGGAAGTACCACCAACTCAATCCACTTAGAGAAGTGCTCCACCATGATCAAAACATACCGATGATGTCTCACAGTCAGCAGTAAAGGTCTAGCAAAGCCTAAACTCCAACAATAACCCAAGCTCATGATAGGTAATGGGTGTAACTATGGCATAGAAGCATTGAATGATGCTCAACTGCTGTACCTTTGTTTGTATACCGCGCCACCAATAATTACTATGGAGTATGTTGTATGTATGCTTAACTCCAAAAAGTCTTAGCTCCTCATGAGCATAACAGACCAATTGTGGTCTTTGAGATGGAAGTGGTACTACTTGCACTCTACCATCCTCCCATACACACAAAAAGTGTATGCCCTCCAATCTGAATAGTCTAGCTCATTAAAGGACACAATCTATCTCCTTGGCTCCAATTGTGCCACCCACCAGACCACTGCAAAGATAGTCCATCATTAAGACATTACCATGAATGTCTCGCTGAACTATACCAATATCTTCACTCTTTGGATCTACGACCTCAATAACTTCTCTTGTATGCGCTGAGAGAAATACCACCAAAACCTCATAAAATATACACAAAAAGGCCGATGCATGCCAACTTGGCACCATCTCTTCATCTGTCTCACCATGCCGACGTGCTCGTTGGCATGGTGCTACGGTCTGATCCTATTGGCTTGGACATGGGTTTCTACTCAACCATTTGCATCATAGTTTACCACTCTAGGTTTGTGAACAACCATCAAATCATACTCTTGTAAAATTAGAGCCCATTGTGCAAGCTTCATTAAAAGCTTGTTGGACTCCATGAACAACTTCAGCAGCTGATGATCAATGATGAGAGTGAAGGTGTTACCAAATAGGTAACATCAAAAATGTGCTATTGCTCAAACTACTGCCAAACACTCTCCCTCATATGAACTATACTTTGCCTCCATTGAATTGTTAGAGAAACTAGCATAGGCCACCACAAACTCCTTCTCCTCATCATCATGTTGGGTGAGCATTGCTCTAAGCCCCAACATACTCCAATCAGTATGAACCTGAAATGATTGTCCTCTAATCGGTCTTCTCAAAATAGGAGTAGATGTCAACCTCTCCTTGAGCTCTACAAAAGCTCTCTCCTGCTCATCTCCCCAACATCACTCTTGTGTAAGCTTGGTCAATTTTGTCAAGGCCTTGATAATGGCACTAAATCCTCTAACATAGCAATGATAGAAGTTTTCCAACCCAAGGAATGCTCATACTTTGTTCACATCCATAAGCCAAGGAATATGTCCAATAGCCTCCACCTTGGTCTACTGAACACCAAGTCTTCCAGGGTAGATAGTGTGACCCAAATACTCAACTTGCTCATGGAAGAAACTAAACCCTAAACTGTCAAGCAATGAGTGTGGTATCCAAAGGTGTCAAAGTAATCGACTCTAGAGGCTCATCCTCACACTCATCTCTTGATGGTACAAAGGCTCCACTCCAAGCCTATCGCACCAACTGATCTGCATGCTGCTGCAATGCCTCCTCTGAACTCCACAATGGAACATCCAAGGTGGATGGAAAAATTCCACTCATACTCCAAATCTGAGTGATCTCCTCTAGTATTGGAGTATCCTCTACATGGGCCTTCCACTCCAACAAGTTACTAGGCCCAGTAACTACACCACTAAAAGCTAAAACTGATGTTGCCATGGTCTCGGATTATAGTGAGCCAAGACTGCCCCTATTGAAGCGTACTGGTAAGCAACATACCCCTCCCTCACCAAACTGCCAACTTGGTCTATAGGAGGTTTTCTCCTCCCAATAGTCAATGCTAAAACCTATGGGGTATAACACTGCTCCCCAACTAGCACATCATATGTTCAGCTATTGTTGCAATAGCCTGAGCTCTCACCACCAAGCTATCAGTCGGATGACCAGGCTGAACGTGGACAACAAGCTCCACACTTGTGATGTATTGTTTCAAACCACCACCTAGAGATGTCTAGATCTAAAATGGACACCTCTCTACATTGTTCTTCTGTAACTCCAAATTGACTACTACAACCTTCCCCAACATAAAGGGCTGCACACCAGAGTCTAACAAGACTCTCTATGGTGTATAGAACTTCCTTGAAGGTCCCACCAAATGGAAAATCCCCCTCTGGTTATCCAATAGGACAACACCAGGTGTGAATTGCACTCTCTCAAAGACCGGTCTAGCTTGCAACTCCTCCAGTCTAGTCGTTGCTGCTTGCCATAAACCATTGGTCATTGAACGGATCCCATGCTCCTCAACCAAGTCAGCTCCACTATCAACCACCTCTACTCAAGTAGTAGGAACCACATCCTCCCTACTCTCACAAAGCATGGCAGCCAATCGGAACATTGGTGCTGGGTAAACTTCCAATGTAAACATATCACTAGCTGAAAACAAAAAGCACCACATAATCAGCTGAGCTGCTCTTAATATCATGCTAGACTCAGTCCGTGTAGTAGGTGGTGACTGACTAGCAAGTAGTCTATCATGCACTCCATCACCACCTACCACACCTGCACTGGGACATTTAGGAGCCATGAATGTTGTTTACAATGCCTTAGATAGCATGAAAGATTGGGGAAGTCTAACTTGTCTCCCAACTTCTCCTCTCTGTGGGTCCAACTCCATTGATGCTCCTCTAGGCTCTAAATTATATAATGTACTCCTACTCACTACTGCAAATGCATCTACTTGTGCTGCTCCACACATGAAGTCCTAAGCATCTCTATCACCAACATATGAGGTGGAAGCCTCAACACCCAAATCTGATCTCCTCTGAGCAATGGACATACTAGCCAATCTTTGCTCCAATTGCTCAATTCGAGTAGCCATAGCTATATCAAAAGTAAGGGTAGGTACTGAACCTCTACTAGGTGTAGATCCTTTAAAACCACCTCTACTACCTTGTCCTCCATGAACTAGAGCTCCTCTACTACCTACCATAAAAGCCCTAACACTCCGTAACTCCGAGTGTAGGTCAAAGCATCGGTCACTAGTGTGACCAAATTTGTGGCAATGCTCACACTGCCTCTATGCTGGCTATGATGCACCAAAGATATCAAGTCCATTGTCTTGAGTACACTCTCTCTTATAGCAAGGTCCACAACAAGTCCAACAAGCAATTCCACTACTCATTGGCTGCTATTGACCCAAAAATGAAGGTAAGGGTCTAACTATAGTAGGCTCTCCACTTGCTCCATAGGACCTAGACTGTCCACCTTGTCTTCAAAAACCAATTGAGCGTGGTGCACTCTACTTCACTCTAGAAGAAGTAATAGTTGTGGATGAGGTCTCCCTACTAAATCTAGAAGTCACCACCCTCTCCTCCACCATGTTGATCTCAATATGCTCAACCAAACCAAAGACCATTGGCCAAAGTAGGCAAAATAGCCTATAACAACGTAGCATCACAAACTCTACATCGCAACTCTCTGTCTAATATCCCATACCAAAACTGGACTGCAGGGGCTTCAATAACTCCCTGATTGAAACTGATCAGCCGCCTCATGCAAGTGTATGCCTCACATAGGCTCTCTCCAGCCTTCCATTGGAACTCCTACAAGCTCCTCAACTTGTCAGTCCACACTCCTTGGTAGTTCTGCCTCAAACACTAGAAGAACTCCACCATGGGGTTAAACCTCAATACCACACCACCTCCTCTGGCAGTACCTCTACTCATAGTAGCACTATCTCCAACCAATGCACCTCCACTAGCTCCACCAACACTACTTGAGCTAGAACTTGTGGGTATAGTCGATCTACTCTTGGCAACCAAGCCTGAAGTGATGGAGATATAGTTTGGAGACCAATATTGTCCCCATAACTCAACCTCCTCCAAATGAGCTCTCCTAAACTCATGGAAGTTGTCCATCAACAAACCTTCCAAATGATGAAACAACCTTTTCCATGCCATGAATGATGTAAACAAAGTTGTATTCCACATTTGCTATACATCACACCAACTATCAAACTCCTGGATGAAATCATCCAACTCAATGGTACCCACTGTACCAGAGTAACACCTAGGGCCTTTGGAGGCCCCATAAATCTCATCCATGTCCACAACAATGGTGCGGACATGTCAAGTGCACTCTCAATTGAATCAGCTCCTATGTCAAACTCCAAGTCAGAGTCAATCTCCACCCTCACTAGGACTTGAGATACAGGTTGATACTGAGCGCCACTCTTGAGTAAATCAATCCCGTAATGCAAGGCTGACTCCTTTGGAATCGCCAAAGAACTCTATTGTGACCAAGCAACCACAAACTAGAACCACAAATTGCAACTCTAACCACATGTACCCCACCAAGTGCCAACACCAACTAAGCACCACCAAGTGCCAATACCCACAAAACACCACCAACTAATGTAACTCTAATTGAGATAACTACTCTAGGGGAAAGTGCAACCTGTAAATTGCCATCATAACACGTACTCTCACGGTCTGCAAGTCATCATGTCCTGCCTCACCAAAGAGAAACAAAGGTAGCATGACTGGTCATCACTCCAACCTCACTACCAAAAGCACACTAGAGCACCAACGCTCAAAAGTCAAGGCACCTCACACAAACGTGATGCACAAATAGGAAGTAGAGAAAGGAGGGAGTCCAATCACAAAAAATCTAAACAAAAACCTCTATTTCATAAAGCAACACGGGACTGACTCTGCCACCAATTGGCATTTGACATAAGAGAAGTTAGTAACTATATCTTAAGCTACCATGATCACCAAGAATGAGATAAACAAGCTCTCTTAGCCAAAGCTACAAGTGTATAGATAACAATGGGCCAATCACTAGGACAACAAGTGAGGGTGGACCAGTTGGCTAGGGCACTAGTTTAGGAACAAGAGATCTAGGGTCAAACCTTGTTATACACAATCTAGTAGGATGGGCAAATTTTGCCAAACAATAACCAAGATCTACTCTAAATTAGCTAGCCTCACGTCAGCAAGCTGGCTTGCTGGCCCTTCTAGGCCTTCCTAGCCTCTCATAGCCTAGAGCCCTATGCCTCAAAGCCTCTAAATGCCCAAATGAGTCCTTTCTTCTTGCCCCTTTGAACCTCCTCCAAATTTGGTGACACTCCTCCAAATTTGGCAAAACTCCACCAACTCTTGCCACAATCTGCAACTTCAAAACTCCTCCAAATCTAGCAAAACTCCTCCAAATCTGGCTAAAATATGACATAAACTCCAGAAAAAATCTGATGTAAACCCTAAATTTGGCTGACCAAATCCTCTACTAACTCTCCACTCAAGCCAAATTGAATTAACTGGTTTTTCCAAATCATAAATTCACAAAAATAGGTTCCCAACTCCACCTTCAATTTTACTTTCTAAGCCCAACTCGCAACAAATTGGTTCTACCTTCACCTCCTGAGCTCAAAATCACAACCATTGCTCAAAAATTGCTCTTTCTTTGCTCAAAAATTGGCCAACGCTTCTACACACTGTCTTCCTTACTGCCAAATCTACATCAAGCAATGAGCTTTTGCACACCAGAGAAAATAGGAACTTTGATCACGCTATCAACAATCCATTGCACTTGGAGATACCACCAACACTTATAGTTTTTGCACCTAATTTCCCCCTTACTTCACTTCTCTGATGTAATAAGATCATTTACAACTCTCAAATCAACTCAACTCATATCATTACTTGATCTGTCACTCTATTATTTGCCAACAATTAAGCACTGGTTATAATCAAGCCACATCCACTCTAGCTAAGAGAATCCATGTGATGCTCATCGGCCTCTGTCCACCATAGTTAGGAACTCAAAGGCTCAACATTAGAGAAGTAAGCTCTCTCGAGTAGGACTTCAAAAATATACACTTGGTGTAATACTCCGAGGACAAGAGAAGAGAGAAAACACAGATTGCACACTCAAACATTCGATGCCCCAAGGGAGCACCTTCTCTTTATTATATAGGCAAAGAGGATCTACTCCAAGGAAGCTCCACCATAGGATTAGGGACACAGATAGGTGACATGTCAGCAAGCTCCACCCTTGGATTACTTACTTGGATGGGTGACCTGTCTGGTCTAGGTCCTATCTGGTTGGTCAAACAAGCTTTCACCGGAAGGAATCTTTTAGGGAATCTTCCTATAGGAATCTCAGAATCACATGAGTAAGGTACCGTTGGAAAGCTCTCAACAAGGCAAACCAGGGGGGAGGGAATGCCGGCCTTTCCTACGTTGAGGGGGGAATCTGCACATTTTCGAGGCCTAATTCATCCATTTAGGCCTCCGAAATTACCTTCAAAGATTTCAGGCATATTTCGGTTCCTACTCTATTAGTAGAAGTCCTCTTTTGGTGATACCTCTTTCTGATCTGTTAAGTCCATCATGTGTAACATCCTTCCAGATGTTACCAAACCAATTCTCACATTTAAATCATATGTCTAGCTATTGGTTCTAAGGTTCTCAAGTCTATTTCAATTTCTGCCCTATTAGTAGAAGTACTCTTTTGGTGATACTTCTATCTGATCTATTTTGACCATCATGTATAACATCATTCTAGATGTTACCAAACCGAATTTCACATCTAGATCATATGGCTAACCCTTGGTATTACAGACCTCCCTCCTTTTAAGACGCAACGTCCTCGTTGTGCAATTGTTGCTCAAATGTCTGCACCAACACCGGTGCATGTGCCAAATTGGCAGCGGGTTCCCAGGTTGCTTCATAGAGAGGGTAACCTTTCCATTGTACTAGATATTCCACCCGCGGATGGCGAGTACCACGCATATGCTTTTGGAGAATCCGCTCCACTTCATATTCCTCTGTGCCATCAATGATTGTCGGACAAGGTCTAATGTCCTGTGTGGAAGTACCTTGGCCTGATCGGGGAGCATATCTGCGTAATAGGGAGACATGGAACACTGGATGGATCTTCATGTGTGGTGGTAGCTCAAGGTGATAGGCCACAGCGCCGATGCGACGAAGAATCGAGAAAGGCCCAATAAAACGAGGTCTGAGCTTACGAGATCCAACTAATGTGAGGTTGGTTGTCGATAGCCACACTTGATCCTCAACATTGAACTCCATGTGCCTACGGTGTGCATCAGCATACTGCTTTTATTGATTTTGCGCAATCTATAACCTGTGCTTGGCGCTCTCCACACCTAGTTGGATTCTAGAAACAAATGTGTTGACTACATCAACCTTGGTAGTCACTGGACGGATCTTCATCAAGCTAGAAGGTGTGAAGGGATGCTCACCATACATGAGGAAGAATGGAGTGACCTGGGTGGAGGCATTCACTGAATTGTTGTAAGCGAATTCCACCAACGGTAGTAGGGTGTCCCACCTCTCTTGCTCTTCTAAGGTGAAGCCGCATAACATGTCTTCAATCGTGCGATTAGCCTGCTCAGTTTGGCCATCTGTTTGTGGGTGGTAAGCTATAGACATGGCCAACTTGGTTTTGAAGAAACCAAAGAGTGTTCACCAAAACAAACTGGTGAATTGGGTGCCTCTATCGGTGATGAGTACCCTAGACAAGCCATGGTGAGCAAAGACTGCATCTACGTATAGTTGAGCTAGTTGTGGAGCGGTCACCTCCTTGGTGGTAGGGCATACATGAATCATTTTGCTGAGCCGGTCCACAAAGACCACAATGGAGTCAAACCTTGAGGTGGTCTTGGATAATTCACAGACGAGATCCATACTCACTTGTTCCCAACGTTGGGTAGGAGTGGGAAGAGGTTGAAGGAGCCCTGCAGGAGCTTGATTAGAAGCTTTGTTCTATTGACAAAGTAGGCAGCTACGCACATAGTCCATCACGTCATTGCTCATCTTGGGCCAATAGTAATGGCGCTTGACTGCCTCCAAGGTCTTGTCCACTCCGACATGAGCTGCAATGGCCGAATCATGACATTCCGCTAGAATAGTGGTGCGTAATTCTGGGACATTTGGGATCCACAATTGGCCCTCCCAAAAGGTGAGTCCTTGGGTGCTGGTGACACCTTTGGACGATTGCGCTTCTACAATCTGTGGATCTGTTTTTGTAGCAGCTAGAATCTCTTGCCAGAATTCAGGGTTAATCTTAACCTCTGCCACCAAGTTGTTGGCCATTGGCATGCGGGTGAATGCATCTGCAAGTTGCTCTTACCTTCCACATAGGTGATTGTCATGTTGAAGCATTGTCGCCACTCTGCCCTGTAACACCCATTTGTGCATGTGTGTGGTATTGTGATATTTAGCTTGGTATTACAAGTACTTAAGAGATATTATTTATAGAGATAAAGGATGGTTCTATATTAGTCATGGTTAGCTAAAGTTAGTCATAGCTAAGATAGAGTAGACCTTACTTTAGAGGAAGTAGAAAAGATGAGCACCACTATTTTGGATTTTAGTGTGTTGACTTGGCATTATTCCTAGGTGTTTGGCTTTGAGGAAAGAGTTGAGAACTCTTGGGCCCGCAAACCTTTTTCTTTTGGATTCTTCTTTATTCCAAGGATAGCCCATGTGAAGGAATCCTTGACTTAGTGGTTGGGTCAAGATAAGATCACATGCTTAGGGGAATATGCCCATGTGAATGGATATTCCTTTCTACTTTTTGACTTTACTTGACTTTTAGTCTAGTAACTTGAGTTACTACGGTAATTAGTAACTTTGGTACATAACTATTTCACAAGTATATAAACAAGGGGTGAGGAGGTACTCATCATCCTTTCATTTGCAACTATTTCTCTCTCATTGAGTTCTCTAGTGAGCAATGTCTTGAGTCTTGGAGTGTTAGCCTTGGAAGAGTATGATGGAGTTGGGGTTCCTTGCCTTCTTAGTCCATGGTGCGCTACCATAATAGCCATCAGAGGTTCATCTTGAGTGAGAGACAGGCCGGCTCACATTTTTGGTTCCGTTGCCGAGACCTCTCTAGAAGGCAAGATAATGTTCCGCGTCCAATTCTACATTAGGCAAAAGGAGGCTATGAGAGCTCACTTGGAGAGAACATTAGGAGAGGAGAGGGCTGAACTTATGTTAGAGAACCAAGATCCATTTGTATACCCTGTAGTTCATTATGATATCTTTGAGGTGATTTTGTACATCTTGTACACATGAGAGGAATTCGAGAGATTGTGTGAGGTGGATTGCGGATTTTGGGGATTAAGGTGATTTTGGGCAAAATCTCAAGTTTGAGATCTGGCCTTGAGATTTCTACACATGATAGCTTGGGTTATCTTTCAGTTATCACACTTGAAATTATTGGGAGAGCTTCTATGCGCACTGGGCTAGAATTTTTGAAAGTTGATAGGGTAAAGTGCTCCCGCAACTGCATGCTCTCTGGAAAATTGTACAGAGTCTGCCATTTCTTCAATTTTCAGTGAATTTTCCTGAAAATTTCCAAGAAAATTGAGTGCATTGTATCCTACCTGCTGCTACAAAAATTAGAGAGAGATCGTTTTTGCGCAGGGCGTTATGAGTTTTTGAAGTGAGTGGGGTGGTTTTCAGACCAAATCTGAAATATGGGTGCTGAATAGAAAAGTGTCTAGGCCAAATGGCTTGATGAAAAGATCTGAAATTTTGCAGGGAGGGACGCCCTAGAGTTGTGATCAAGTGTGGAAAATTTCAGAGGACTGTGACATATTGGTTGGGAGATTTGAGTGACATTGTGAGGAAGGGTCAATTCTGCAGAGTGGAGATCTCATGCATGAGAAGTTTGAGATCAACAAAAAGCATGTTTGAGTATTTAGATTCATCTTGGGGAACATGGAGGGTCATCAAGAGTGGAAATTGAGATTATGCAAGGTTCCCCAAGGGTTTGAGGTGATTGTAGGGGTGGATTTGAGGAAAAGAGAGTTTACAATAGAATTTGAAGAGAATGTTGAGAGGATCCAAAAACCTACACCACTTGGAGGAAAGAGTGAGTCTAAGTGCTTTCTATGTGGAGAGAAGGGACATAAGGCAAGTTCATGTCCCTTGACCTTTGAGAGCAAGAGATTGAGGGAAAGGAGAGGCTTACTTGACTTGGGTTTGCATGTTGGACCTTCTTCACCAAGATTGGGAGGGAGAAGATCTAAGACCAAGGAGTTGTGTGAGGTTTGTGGAGTTGAAGGACTTCCAAAAGGACATGAGTGTAGTGGAGTAAAAGCACTTTTGGAAACTTTGGTGAAGGATCTTGGAGAGAGTCTTAGTATAGCTATAGAAATACTACCATCTTCATCAGCTAGTTCTCAAGATTAGTGATGGAGATAATCTTTCAACTTATGGATAAACTATCCATGAGAGTTAGATTAATATGCACTCTAGGATTTGATGTTGCTATAGAAATCTTGGAGCAACCTGAACCTTTTGTGTTCCCTAGAGTGGATTATTCTCAGATGGTGTTAGTCATGTATATACTCTATTAGTAATAGAGTGAGAGAAAAGAAAAGAGAAATAAAAATTGAGAGAAAAGAAAGATAGTGAGGGGTTAAGATGGGGAAACTTCCGGTTTTCTTTGGCCAGGATGGAGAAGATGTGGAGGCCTTTGTGAGAGACTTCAAGAGAGCTTGCATAGGAAACAATGAGAGGAGGAAGAATGAGTGGGCCTCATTATTACCAGATTTCTTTGAGGATGCAGCACTTACATGGTATGAGTCAGAATACCAAAAGAGAGAGAGGAGAGAGGGGGAAGAGGAGTCTTGGGAGACTTTGACTTCAGCACTCATTGAAAACTTTCTTCCTGATGAGAGTTATGAGAGATTGATGAGTGAGGTTACATTTCTCAAGCAAGGAGATGGAGAGAAAGTGAGAGTATATGTGGAAAGAGTGGAAAAGTTAGAGTCCAGATTTCGCATAGTGTTGAGGAAGGGTGGGGATGATGTGGAGACTACAATGATTGGCATAGGGGCCATGCTCACCAAGAATTTTGTGGGAGAGTTGAGACCACAAATTAGAAGCAAGGTGAGATATGAGAAACCTTCTTCCAAGGTTGAAGTTATCAAGATCGCAATTCGTATGGAGGAGAGTTTGGAAGGGGATGAGAGTGATTTGGTGGTGAAGGAGGTTGTGCATCCTCCTCAAGGCTACAAGTATGGTGGAACTTCTGATACTTTGGTGACAAGGGTTGCACCACAAGTAGTAGTTGCTCCAGTTCTTGCACCTCCACCAAAAGATCCACTCCAAACCATCACAGAACAACTTGCGGATCTCAAGATCAATGTGGTGCAACTATGGGAGAAGAGAGAGGTGGATCAGAATGTAGGGAGAGGGCCTAGGAGTTATGGAAACTATCCATATAGAGGAGGCCAACCAGCCAACAATTTCAATGATAGAAATTGTTTTGGTTGTGGAGGAAGAGGCCATATCCAAAGGAATTGCCCAAATTCCACTTACCATGGAGGAAGGGGTTATGAGGGAGCCAATAGAGGGAAAGAGGGAGGTAGTGAAACCCAAGTGGCTCCTAATCCCAACAAAGGTAAGGGGATAGCATCCATAGATGTGGTTGAGAGCAGGTATGAGAAGGGAGAGTGCTCAAACTCCAAGGGTCTTAATTTGGAGCTTTTGGCACAAGAGAAGAAGAGAGCTCGTTTTGTAGAGGATGTTCACTCTTCTCAAGGATTTACTTCAAGCAAGGATACTCCTATGTCAACTAGGAGCACTCGCACCTCAACACCATCAACAACAAAGACTCCAAGGAAGAAGTTGGAGATGGAGGACTTCTTGATCTCAAAGCAACAATGGAACTACAATGTGTTGGAGGATGTTGGTAGTCACAAGGCTAACATCACAGTGGGCCAATTAATTGCTTTGAACCCTACCTTGAGAAAGGAGCTTGGAGGTGGTTTGAGTTCTACAAGGAGCAAGAAGAAGAAGAAGGCAAAAGCTCCAGTATCAATGGGGGTGGTGGATGCCAAGCCAGCACCATGGGAGGCTTGTGAATATGCCTCCAAGATTGACGTGAGAGTGAATGGTCACAACATCAAGGATGCATTGGTTGATGGAGGATCAGCAGTGAATGCCATGTCAGAAAGGTTGATGAAGAAGTTGGGTATGATACCCTCAAGACCTTCAACATTTGTGGTGAGCATGGCAAACAAGCAACAAGTTAGACCAGTAGGGGTGATGGATAAGGTGGTAGTTTCAGTTATGGGAGTTCAAAATCTCATGACTTTCCAAGTCTTGAAGGATTCAAGCTATGACTTACTTCTTGGGAGGCCATGGTTGAGAGCAGCGCGCACAACTGATCGATGGCACAAAGGGTACTTGAGGATTGGGCCGTCAAACCATAGAGTCACTGTTCTTGTGACTAACACCACCAACACTTCACATTCAGATACCCCATCTTCTGATTATTGGGAATCAGATTCTGAAGAAGGAGCTTCAGGTGTGGACACAAGCATGGAAGAGGAGACTTCCACGGAGGAGGATGAATCTGAATCTGATTCAGATGTGTATCCTTTGTGTGCTATGGATTTTGCACCTAAGCCAGAGGTTTTGAAGGACCCAGATAAATCACCATTGACACTTGAGGAGGTAGAGAGAAGGTTATCTACCCTCAAGTATGGCCCAAATGTTACCAAGGAGGAGAAGGTGAGATTTGAGGAGATTTTCCGCAAGTTCATCCATGTGTTTGCTTTTAGTTACAAGGATTTGAAGGAAGTCACCTTGGAGGAGCACAAGATAGAGGTGGAGTCACATGCAAGACCAATCCGCCAAAAGCAACGTTGCATTAGCCCACCAATATCTTTGGTTGTGAAGGAGGAGATTGATAAGCTCAAGGAGGCTGGATTTATCTTTGAGGTGGAGAATTCAGAATGGGTGTCTCCAATTGTCATTGTGAAGAAAAAGAATGGCAAGCTTCAGGTATGTGTGGATTACAAGAAGCTCAATGCTGTTACCAAGAAGGACTACTACCCATTACCATTCATTGATGAGATCTTGGAGGAGGTTGCAGGTCATGAGAGGTACAGTTTTGGAGATGGTTATAGTGGATATAACCAAATCAAGATTGCACCAGAGCATCAACAACTCACCACATTCACCACACCTTGGGGAACTTATGCTTTCAAGGTCATGCCTTTTGGGCTTTGCAATGCTCCAGCCACATTCCAACGGTTCATGAACAAGGTATTTGAACCTTTCATTGGGAAATTTGTGAGAGATTTCATTGATGACTTTTGTGTCTATGGGAGCAAGGAGGAGCACTTTGAGCACCTAATCAAAGTCTTGCAACGCTTGGATGAGGCAAATGCATCACTCAACCCAGGAAGTGCATTTTTGGATGTGAAGAAGGTCTACTTTTGGGGCACATCATCTCCAAGGATGGAATAGCAGTTGATCCTGAGAAGGTGAGGAAAATCTCAGACCTTCCATTCCCTTCAAGCTTGACAAAGTTACGCCAATTCTTGGGAATGGTTGGGTACTATAGGAGGTTCATCTTCTCATTTTCCAACAAGGCTTATGCATTGACCATCTACATGAAGAAGGGTGTAGATTACATGGTGATTTTGGAAGACAAGGAGGCTCTCAAAGCTTTTGAGGAGCTCAAGCAATCCCTTGTTGTAGCTCCAATTCTTGCTAAACCTAATTGGAGTAAGCCTTTCATCCTCTACACTGATGCTTCTAATGTAGCTATAGGATGCACTCTTAGTCAATTAGACCAAGATGGGCATGATCATCCAATAGCTTATGCTAGTAGGCAGATGGTTTCAGCAGAGAAGAACTACTCTGTCACGGAGAGAGAGGGTTGGCAGTGATCTTTGGTCTCAAGAAGTTTAGACACTACTTGATTGGAGGGAAAGCCACCATTGTCACGGATCACAAGGCTTTGAAGTACATCTTCAACAAGCCTAATGTTGAAGGGAGACTAGCAAGGTGGATGATACTCTTGTCTGAGTATGACTACACCATTGAAGATAGGCCAAGAAAGAAACATGCAAATGCTGATTTATTATCTAGAGCCTATGATCATGATGGAGATGAGCCAGTGGATGATTCCTTCCCAGATGAGGAGCTCATGACAATCTCAGTCACTCAAGAGGTTCCAATGGAGTACAAGGAGATTGTTGATTTTGTGACAAAAGGTAACTATCCAGAAGGGATGCATGCTAGGGAGAGGGAGGCCCTTGCAGCAAGATCTAGACCTTACACAATGGTGGAGGATATTCTTTTTCACCAAGGAGCAGATGGTCTACTTCGAAGAGCAGTGGGTAAGGAAGAGTCTATCCTACTCATAAAGGAGTTTCATGAAGGTTTAGTATGTGGAGGACACTTTGCAGGAAAGGTGACTGCTTTCAAGATTCTAGATGCAGGTTACCATTGGAGAGGGATTTTCAAGGATTGTCTTGATTATTGCAAAACTTGTCATGTTTTTCAAGCTTTTGCTAGAAAGTCTACATCCACTCCACCACTTAGATCAATTCCATTGCTAGGACCTTTTGAGAAGTGGGGAATTGATTTTGTAGGACCTCTCAATAGAACCCCAAGGAACAATCGGTACATTGTGGTAGTTACTGATTACCTTACCAAGTGGGTTGAGGCTAGACCATTGAGGGACAAGAATGAAGATGAAGTGGGTAGATTTCTTTATGAACGCATTATCACTAGGTTTGGATGCCCTTTGGAGTTGGTTTCTGATAGAGGATGAGAGTTTACAGGAAGCATTACTACAGCCATGCTACGACATTTCTCTATCACACATAGAGTAACTACATCCTATAAGCCAAATTCCAATGGCTTGGCAGAGAGAACCAATCAGACCTTGTGCATGATGTTGGCCAAAGATGCAGAAATGGAGGGGGCTAAACATCATTGGGACAAGAGGATTCATGCAGTTTTGTGGGAGTATAGGACAACCATGAAAACTTCCATTGGATATTCTCCATTTCAATTGGTGTATGGTATTGAGTCTACCTTACCTATTCACTTTGATCTTCCTACCTTCCAAAGCATTCATAGGAGATTGAAGAAAGCACAAGGAAGTGATGCAGAGAAGTCAAGGAAGGATCAACTCATGGAGTTGGAAGAGGCAAGAGCAGTTGCTATGGTTCGAGTGGAGCAAGCCCAAAGGAAACAAAAGGAGAGCTATGAAAAGAGGCAAGGCAAGAAGAAGGTGGAGCCTTTCAAAGAAGGTGATTGGGTAATGTTGTTTGATTCAATTCGATTCAAGAGAGTGCAAAAGAAGTTTTTGCCTAAGTACTTTGGACCTTTTATAGTAGAGAAGGTGTGGGGCAATTACACCTATGATCTCAAGGAGTTGGGAGGAAGACACTTTGATAGGATTAACCATGATAAGTTGAAGATGTACCATAGAAGGTAGAGAGACCTTCACTTTGAGGACAAAGTGAAAACTTAGTCCGGGGGTAAATGTAACACCCATTTGTGCATGTGTGTGGTATTGTGATATTTAGCTTGGTATTACAAGTACTTAAGAGATATTATTTATAGAGATAAAGGATGGTTCTATATTAGTCATGGTTAGCTAAAGTTAGTCATAGCTAAGATAGAGTAGACCTTACTTTAGAGGAAGTAGAAAAGATGAGCACCACTATTTTGGATTTTAGTGTGTTGACTTGGCATTATTCCTAGGTGTTTGGCTTTGAGGAAAGAGTTGAGAACTCTTGGGCCCGCAAACCTTTTTCTTTTGGATTCTTCTTTATTCCAAGGATAGCCCATGTGAAGGAATCCTTGACTTAGTGGTTGGGTCAAGATAAGACCACATGCTTAGGGGAATATGCCCATGTGAATGGATATTCCTTTTTACTTTTTGACTTTACTTGACTTTTAGTCTAGTAACTTGAGTTACTACGATAATTAGTAACTTTGGTACATAACTATTTCACAAGTATATAAACAAGGGGTGAGGAGGTACTCATCATCCTTTCATTTGCAACTATCTCTCTCTCATTGAGTTCTCTGGTGAGCAATGTCTTGAGTCTTGGAGTGTTAGCCTTGGAGGAGTATGATGGAGTTGGGGTTCCTTGCTTTCTTAGTCCATGGTGCGCTACCATAATAGCCATCAGAGGTTCATCCTGAGTGAGAGACAGGCCGGCTCACAGCCCACCAAATTTGGCGACGAGATAGATCCTTCTACGTCTTGAGGTAGACTAGAGGTTTGTGGTCTATCTCTACTACAAATGCCTTCTCGCCCAAGTAGTGCTTCCAATGCTTGGTTGCTAGAACGAAAGCCTGCTCTTCTTGTTTTGTGGTGTGGTAGTTGCGCTCTGCCAATAACAACTTTTGAGAGAAATATGCAATTGGATGCCATCTGTCATGCCACTCTTGTTGTAGGACTGCTCCTATTGCTACGCCTGATGCATCCGTAGCCAACTTGATTGGACGTTTTGGGTCATACCACTTCAAGATTGGTGCATGTAGCAAGGCAGCCTTCAATTCTTGAAAGGCCAACTCTTGTGCAGTTCCTCATGTCCACTTCTTCCCCTTGCCAAGTAGTGCCGTTAAAGGTTGTGCAACCTTGGAGAAGTCCTTGACAAATCTACGATAGAATCCTGTCAACCCCAAGAAGCTCTTAAGTTGAGTCTGATCTTCTGGGGCACTCCATTTTTGAATGACCTCTATTTTATCTATCAATACTTGAATGCCCTCTGCACTTACTCTATGCCCTAAGTAGTCTACTTCAGACTTGCCAAACTCACACTTTGAGATTTTGGCGTACAACTGATTCTGTCTTAGAATCTGGAGGACCTCTCGTAGATGTTGTTTGTGTTCTGTCATCATGCTACTATATACTAATATATCATCCAAGAAGACGATAACAGACTTATCCAAGTATGGACGAAATATGTCATTCATTAGGCTCATGAAAGTGGCAGGCGCATTGGTGAGGCCAAAAGGCATCACGAGATACTCAAAGTGGCCATACCTGGTTCGAAAGGCAGTTTTGTACACATCCTCCTCTGCAATTTGGATTTGATTGTAACCGCTCCGCAAGTCCAGTTTGGTGAAGTATCTCGCTCCATGGAGTTGATCAAACAAGTCATCCATGCGAGGTAAGGGGTATTTGTTCTTCATTGTTTGCTGATTGAGACCCCGATAGTCAATGCACATGCGCATTGTACCATCCTTCTTCTTCACAAACAAGACAAGGGCCCCATATGGTGATACACTAGGTTAGATGAACCCTTTCTGTAGCATCTCCTCAATTTGAGTCTTACACTCCTCCAAGTCATGAGGTGATAGGCGATATGGGGCCTTACAAGGAGGTGTCTTCCCCGGGAGTGTCTCTATTTTGTGATCTACTCGCCTTTTAGGTGGTAATCCTGAGGGTAGATCATCGGGAAAGACATCTTGAAACTCATCCACCACATCTTTCAATTTCTCAGGAATTTGTCCAGCGAGTTGTGCACTCTGGACTTCTCTTATTAGACCCATAAAACATCTATTGGTCTTACAGACAGTTGTCGTCCCTACGACATATAGAGGCAGTTTCTACTTGTGTGATTTTTCTTTAACCCCAATGATGGACCATTGGTGGGTTCTCACTACTTTCTTCCTCCAATCCACCATTAGGTTGTACTGCTCCATCCATGGCATGCCTAAAATTGCATCATAACGGGCTAACTGTATCACTTGCCACTCAATTGCTTCTTGATATTCTCCTACAGAGAGGGTTACCCGTCTAGGTAATGATTCAATCCTCTCTGTTTGCCCATTTGGTAACTCTACTTCTTCACTTCCATCTCTCTCTAGATCCATTCCCAAGCTTATTGCAACAGAGCGAGACAAGAAATTCTCTGTTGCTCCCGGATCTATTAATACTCTCACTTGATTACCTTCTAGGATTCCATTCACGACAATCAATTGTGAGGTTGCCTTTCGGGATCTTTGCGCATTATTCTCCTTCCTTCCCTTGCTTCTTTGCTTCCTTATTGAGCCAATAAGGCCGCAAGGTACATTTACTGGCAATCTTCGTTTTCCGAAGTGGTTTCCACCTCCTCCTCTTCAATGTGCCTCTCCATGTTGTTCAAAGATCGCCTGTATGAAGGCCGAGGGCCTCTAGGGAAACGAGTGCAACAATTGGTAGATATGTGCCCAATACGGCCACAATTGTAACAACAGCGTTGTTCTCCTTGAGTCCCTTCTCCTTGTGGGACTCCATCTCTTTGTTCTTCTACCCGTCCCCGCTCTCCTTGAAGCGGCCGTGCTCCTCGATCCCGGAATCGAAGGTTGCCCAATTCTATCGGTACTGGTCCACCCATATGTGGTATTTCTGCCCGATAATGTTGAGGTGGAACTACTCCTTCACCTCCACCTAATGCTCCGGCTATTCTCTACGCACAAGCAATAGCTTCAAATACCGTGCGAGGGTTTTGCACCATGACTTCTTGGCGAATTTGCTCTTTCAACCCTCGTTTGAAATTGTCGAGAGCCTCTGCTGGACTCATGTCGGTAATTGCGACTTGTAGATCCAAAAATGCCTCCACATACTCTTGTACGCTATTCTTCTGTCTCAATCCCCATAGTCGGGTTCGAGCCATCTGCACAGAATCCACCGATTGGAAATTCTTGAGCAGTCCTTCTTGCATTGTTGTCCATGTGACCTCCCTTCTCTTTGCTAGCATGGATCGTTCCCAAGCATCATACCATGTGAGGGCTTTATCGGTCACGTACCTACATGCAAACACGCCTGCAGCATGCTCTGTGATCTCTGTTGAGAATAATCGAAAATATCGATTCATTCTTGAGATCCAATTCTCCACTACTCCCATTGTACGTTGCCCCTTGTAAGGCTCGATGTTGCAGGTCTTCTTCATCCGGAGTAGCAATGTGGCTTCATCGTTGATAGGGTTCGTAGGCACGGGTACCTCTGCAAGTACTTCAGTCGCAGGTACTGGGTTTTGAGACGGCTCTTCTTCTTGCATGGCTTGATCGTTCCTGAGGATCTGCACTTGACTTTGCAATGTCTCCATGGTCATCTTAATCTCTTGAAATTCATTCAACATCCCTTGCATTCCTTGCACCAGCTCTTGCAAGTGCGGATCCATGGTTCCTACAACACCCAATTGCTAACGTCTACTTCAATACAGAGTCAATATAATCACTCTGGAAGGCGCACAAACTATCGGAACTACCATTGGGACCTCAGAAGCTATTACTCGTTGATAATACTCCTCACCAAAATTCCTAACCACAAAATCTCTAAATATCAATTTCGGCCTCACTACATAACGGATTTCTACTTGAGTGTTGAAAGGGAGAGGATTTGGGACATTCATATCCATATTATCATAATAGAATGTAGATCGTCAAATCCCACTCTCTGTCATATATCACCACAAGTAGAATCACCGGGTTTGGTGAGTTCATCACTCTGTCCATGAATTCCGCACCAAAGTGATAAACTAGCGATACTCTCATCTGCTCACGTTGGATGTACATAACCTTGATGTGGAATGGGTTTGAGAATGGAAAGCTAGGTGCGGGAAATTGTCTTCCCGGCGCATCCATCCCATCCGCTCTCTAAAGTCCTTCCTAAGTCTAGCGATTACTCTATGTTCTCCACCTCAAATTACTCAATTTTAGTAGTTCGTGCTATTCCAAGAGGGGTGATCCACTCTCTTGGACTAGAACACTCGCTCTGATACCATTGTAATACTCCCAAGACAAGAGAAGAGAGAAAACACAGATTGCACACTCAAACATTCGATGCCCCAAGGGAGCACCTTCTCTTTATTATATAGGCAAAGAGGATCTCCTCCAAGGAAGCTCCACCATAGGATTAGGGACACAGATAGGTGACATGTCAGCAAGCTCCACCCTTGGATTACTTACTTGGATGGGTGACATGTCTGGTCTAGGTCCTATCTGGTTGGTCAAACGAGCTTTGACCGGAGGGAATCTTTTAGAGAATCTTCCTATAGGAATCTCAGAATCACATGAGTAAGGTACCGTTGGAAAGCTCTCGACGAGACAAACCAGGGGGGAGGGAAGGCCGGCCTCTCCTACATTGGGGGGGAATCTGCACATTTTCGAGGCCTAATTCATCCGTTTAGGCCTCCGAAATTACCTTCAAAGATTTCAAGCATATTTCGGTTCCTACTCTATTAGTAGAAGTCCTCTTTTGGTGATACTTCTTTCTGATCTGTTTAGTCCATCATGTGTAACATCCTTCCAGATGTTACCAAACTAATTCTCACCTTTAAATCATATGTCTAGCTATTGGTTCTAAGGTTCTCAAGTCTATTTTGGTTTCTGCCCTATTAGTAGAAGTACTCTTTTGGTGATATTTCTATCTGATCTATTTTGACCATCATGTATAACATCATTCTAGATGTTACCAAACCGAATTTCACATCTAGATCATATGGCTAACCCTTGGTATTACACTTGGACTCAAGCTAGGTCTAAAACCCTAATGGTCTCGCTGATGGCACACTTGACGGCGCGAATGGTGCAAAGTGACGGTGGGCTCCACCGTGAAATCAGTACCCCAAACACAAAATCTGGCTGTCAAAAAGTAGTCTATGAGGAATTGTTGAAATACCTCTAACTATTATCATTGCAACTCTAGTGTTTGAGCATCTAGATGCAACACTACAAATGGCATGACAACCTAACTACCAACCTGGTCTATATGAGGTTGTCTTCTCTCAATAGTCAATACTAAAACCCATGAGGTATAACATTGCTCCACCAACTAGCACATCAAATGACTCTATTACCATCGCAATAGCTTGACCTCTCACCACATAGCTATCAATTGGATGACCAAGTTGAATCTATACAACAAGCTCTCCACATGTGATATAATATGTAGAACTACCTCCTAGAGATGTTTGGATCTAAAATTGACACCTCTCCATGTTGGTCTTCCATAGCTCTAGACGTACAACTATAGCCTTTTCTAGCATAAGGAGGATGCACATCAGAGTCTAATAAGACCCTTTGTGGTGTATAGACCTTCCTTGAAGGTCCCAACAAAAAAAAAATTCCACTCTAGTTATCCAAAATGACAACTCCAGGTGTGAACCGTGCTTGCTCAAAGGCAAGTCTAGTTCGTAACTCCTCCAATCTAGCTATTGCTTTTTGCCATAAACCATTGGTGGTTGAGCGTATCCCATGCTCCTCAACCAAGTTAGTTTCATGATCAACCACCTTTGCTCTATAAGCAAGAACCATATCATCTATACTCTCATAAAGTGTGGTAGCCAACTAGAACATTGGAGTTGGGTCAACATCCAATGTAAATATATCATTGGTTGAGAATAAAGGGAAGCATCTAATTAACTAGTAGTAGCAAATGGCTGACTAGTAGGTAGTCTATCATGCATCCCATCACCACCTACTACACCTACACTAGGACATCTAAGAGCCATGGATGGACGTCTAAGTGAAAGACTAGGGAAGTCTGACCTATCTACTAGTCTCTCCTTCTTGTGGGTCCAACTCCATTGATGCTCCTCTAGGCTTTGGAGCATGTACTGCACTCCTAGTCACTATGACAAATCTATCTACCAATGCTACTCCGCGCATGAATTTGAAGATGTCTCTATCTATAACATAAGAGGTGGAAGCCTCAGCACCCAAATCTGATCTCCTCTGCAATGGCCATTCTAGCCAATCTTCGCTCCAACTACTCAATCCAAGTAGCCATGGTTGTATTGGAAGTAAGGGTAGGTACCGCACTCCTACCAGGTGTGGATCCTCTACTCCCATCTTTACTACCTTGTCTTCCATGACCTAAAGCTCCTCTATCACCTACCATAGCAACCCTATCACTTTGTAACTCTAGATGAAGGTCAAAGCATTGGTCACTAGTGTGACCAAATCTATGGCAATGATCACATTGTCTTTGTGCAAGCTATGATGCACCATAAATATCATGTTTGCAGCCTTGAGTGCACTTTGTCTTGTGGTGAGGTTCACCACAAGTCTAGCAAGCAACACTACCACTCATTGGTTGTTGTTGACCTAAAACTGAAGGTAAGGGTCTAGCTACACTAGGCCCTCCACTTGCTCCATAGGATCTTGGTTGTCCACTCTCCCTTGAGGAACCAGCATGGCATGGTGCACTTTGCTACACTCTAGAAGAAGTAACAACTATGGATGAGGTCTCCTTACCAAATCTAGATGTCACTACTCTCTCACTCTCTCACTCTCTCTCTCTCTTCCACCATGTTGAGCTTAATGCGCTCAGCCAAACTAAAGACCACTACCAAAGTAGGTGACATAGCATGTACAATGTAGCATCAATTACTCTACGTTGCAACTCCTTATCCAAGATCCCATACCAAAATTTTAATTCCCTAATTAGAACTGATCAGCTATCTCATGCAAGAGTATGCCTTGCGTAAGCTCTCTCCAACCTTCCATTGGAACTCTTGCAAGCTCCTCATCTTGTTAGTCTGCACTCTTTAGTAGTTTTGCATCAAGCACTAGAAGAACTTCACCATGGGATTAAACCTTGGTACTGCACCACCTCTTGTAGTGGTACACCCACTTGTAGTAGCACCATCTATAACTAGTGCACCTCCACTTGATCCACCAATGCTACTAGAGCTAGAGCTCGTGGGTATTGCTGACGTACCCCTAGCAACCAAGCCTAAAGTGATGGAGATGTAGTATGAAGACCAAGAATGTTTCCATACCTCAACCTCCTCCAAGTGAGCTTTCTTGAACTCATGATAATCATCCATTTGTTGACATTCCAAGTGCTGAAAAAATCCTTTCCATGCCATGAAGGGTGTGAACAAAGTTGAGTTATGCATATGTTGTAGATCATACCAAGTATTGAACTCTTGGATGAAGTCATCCAACTCAATGGTACCCATTGAAATAGAGTAGCACTTGGGGCATTTGGAGGCCCCATAAATCTTATCCATGTCCCACAACAATATTGCGGGCACACCAAGTGCACTCTTAACTAAATCAACTCATGTATAAAACTCCAAATCAAAGTCAATCTCCTCTCTCTTTGGGACCTGGGATATAAGTTGACATCAAGCACCACTCCGTGTAAAATCCATGTGTATTGTAATGATATCTCCTCTAGAATCCCCAAAGAACTTTGTTGTGACAATGTAACTCAAACCAAAACCGTAACCATCACAAGTACCTTACCAAGGATCACCACCAAGTGCCACTACCTATTGAACACCACTCACTAATGTAGCCCTAATTGTAACAACTATACTAGGAGAAAGGGTGACATGTAACATGCCAATACAACACGCACTCTTATACTCTATAGGTCATCACCTCTTGGCTCACCTAAAAGAAACATAGGTAATCTTACTAGTCATCACTCTAGCCTCACTACCAAGAGCACACAAGAGCACCAATTCTCTAAAGTCAAAGCACCTCACACAAACATGGTGCACAAATAGGAAGTAAAGAATAGAGGAGGTCTAATCACAAGAAATCCTAAAAAAACACTCCATCTCATAAGTCAACACTTGATTGACTCTGCCACCATTTGGCATTTGACATAATAAGAGTACATCTCTTGAGCTACCAAGATCACCAAGGATGGATCAAATTGTCTCTCCTAGCCAAAGCTACATGTGTATATGTTTAAGTCTATTAATCACTAGGACAACAAGTGAAGGTGGACCAATTGGCTAGGGTACCAATCTATGAACCAGAGATCTATGGTTCAAACCCTATTGCGTATAATCTAGAAAGGTGAGCAGATTTCACAAATGATGACCAAAGACTATAAGAGTTGGGAGAGGCTAGTTGTAAACTTACTAGCCTCTCCCAACAAGCTGGTTTGTTTGCACTTCTAGGTCTTTGTAACCTCTCTAGCCCATAGTCTTATGCTTTGAAATGTAGATTCAACCAAATGAGATGTTTATGAATCTAGCCAAGTTTCATCAACTCGAGCACTAGCTAAGGCAATTCGTGCAACATCCAAATCTAGATCACCTCCGCCAACTCGACCTCTGAATTTGGACAATCTTTGCAAATTTGATGCACCTCTTTTAATATTGGTTGATTTCCAAATCCTCTACTAACTATCAACTTGGGCCAAATAGGGATTTCCAAATCCGAAATTTGAGAAGATGGGTTCACAAAATTCATCTCTAATTTGCACCAAATTGACCTTGATTTCACCTCCTTGTGCTCAAATTGAACACATATTTTCTCAAATTGATTCAATTCTCAAAAAATTTGCTAGTGATTCCGCACATTGTATGCCTCATTGCCAAATTTTGCAATCAACTTGAACCGTGCTTCCGCAAACGATCACTCTTAGAGAAATCTAAGACTATAATCAAATATCCAAAAAATCAACTATATTTGGAGATACCACCAATGTCTTTAGTTCTTACCTCCAATTTCCCCCTAACTCTATGATGCAATAGATTCATTCTTCCACTCAAATTAGATCTACATTCTATTTTTCACTCAACAATCTATCAACAATCAAACACTAATTACAATCAAGTCACACCTACTCTAGCTAAGAGACTCCATGTGACGCTCGCTTGTCTCTATCCACCATAGCTAGAAACTCAAAGGCTAAACATCATAGAAGTGAGCTTTATGAAATTACATTTCAAAAATATACCCATATGCTTTACCTAGGTTTCCAACCCTAACGGTGTCATTAATGGCACATGCGAGGGTGCAAATGATGCAATTGAGGATAGGTCCCACCATTTGATCAATAGTTATAACATGAAATCCGACCGTCTACTAGTAGTTCATGAGCAACTACCAAAATAACAATGACTGCAAGCACTACCATTCTAGCGTCCGAACAAACTAGCTAAAGTGTTACAAATATCATATTTTGCATGAGCAATCACACTAGATAATGTTTCTTCAAATGCTCCGTTGTAGACCATCCCACTTACATAGCAATGATAGGTGTAGTAGTGCAGATTTCTCATATCTTTACTCTTTGTATTAAGTCCATTTTACTTTTTTTGTCTCACCCATTTTTGTTTTACGATTTGATGGGCCTTTCCCGTACTTCTTGTGTGTAGCGTAGCGTTTTTCTTTTCTAGTTTGATCTTCGTTCTCCACCGAAGTTAAACGCGTTTCATGATGTACCGAGAATCAGCCACCATATGGTCGATGAAAACTTCACTAAGATCCCGAGTCAACAGCTCCCTTGGATTTCAAGCTTGACTTTGAGGATCTCGGTCTACATATATAGTCATTGAGACCTCGACTTCGAGCCGTTAGTGTGGATGAATTCGTGTAATTGACGAAGAGCACGATCCGTCGTATCGTCGTCTTGCAATCTGAGCAATTGCGACATGCTGTGACGAGGAAATTTATTTATGGTGCTGCTGTGCTTTTTATCTCCTATGGTGCACGCCAGAGATCTTGTGACTGTAATAAACAATTTTAGCTGACGGACAGATAACCATCAGTTGTTCCTCTGCAGATGACACCATTGCAAAGGATTTTGCCCTAGACCTTCAAGCGAATCTTAGATGGGACTTTATTCCTGCAAGTTTTGGCACGACAATTTTTGGTTGCCATGCAGTTCGTCCCTATGATGACAAGCACATTTGCTGGAATGGGTACCATGCTAACGACGCTGTGGATTTGTGCGATATTCATAGACAGAATCCAAAGACGGAGTACGTCTACAGCGTGTATTGCTACTGGAGTCTGGAGGACACGCCATGTATATCGCTCGCGATGAAGCTTTTCATTTCTTCGCGGATTGGGGCGAACCTTGCTAGCACCGTTAGCAGGACAAGCACATAGAAGACTAGACGCGGTGTGGGTCGGGCCTCCGTTTCCAATCATCATCTGCTAACTATATTGTGATACAGCTAAACTACTTGGCAAGCTGAGATTTTGAAGCCTTAGCTTCATGGCCAAGGGATCACAATTGTGAAGGGAAGGGTATATTTTGTATCTATCAACCAATCGTTTCAGTCCCGGTCATGAAATTAAACAAATACTTGTCATGAAGGTTTCTCAAAGAGATCTATTACAGTATCCAACCAGTAATCAAGTGCAGTCGTTGTGCTTTCAATAAATTCAGAAATTGATTTCTCATGTTAAGACATAGTTGTGTGTCAAGATGGACGTGATTGGATTGAATAGTCACAATCTGCATCTTCGATCTCTGTACGCAATACTTCTGTTGGCAGAGTGGTACATGGAACTGTTTCAACTCCCTAACATGATTCAAAGTCGAAACGCGATTGCAACACGTACAATATGTTACACCCAAAGAAGCCAAATTCTACCAGCATCTTCAGACTTACCCACAAATTTGGGAATGAACGATAGCATGGACAGATCGCGATAGCTGGTCGCCGCAGCAAATGAACTTCACCGTATACATGAATTAAATAAATTTCTGATTTGAGTGCGCTAATCTACCCAGTGTACCAGCTACAAGGCCCTCGTCTTATTATAAACGCCGCCAACACGATGTCTCTCTACTCTTCTTTTCTCAGACGAAAGTTACTGCACCTTCTGTCATGTTGATTGAATATGTGATACAGAATGGATCGTGAACTACTCATACGACGGAGTAGGACAAGATGCCCTCGTTGGAGTAGAGGACACTGGCTTTGTTCGATTCGAGGTTGTGGACCTCGTTGGAGTAGAAGAAACTGCTTTTGTTACAACAGGTTTTGCATCTCCGTTCTCCACATCACTGAACACGCCTTCTTTGAACCTCATGAATGTTAAACAGCAAAAAGAGGCTATTCTACGGACTATAAGAATTGACATCATTCCCATAAGCAGTGTGAGGCAACTGAACAGAAGGAACAGGAGGACACCATGCCCGATTGAGATCTCCATCCAAGGAAGAACTGCACTGATCCGAAAAATTCCCACCCTTTGAAACGTGAGGATTCGATTTCTGATTGCCGCTTCGAAGCCAATCCAGGAGGCTATGTGCTTAATTGACAACGTTCCATGAACATATTTCAATCTCGAAATAACGTGTTCACGGTGAAAGTTACGGTCAGATGCTGACCCACCCGCCGTAAGAAAGAAGCAGCAGCTTCGCTTTACAACGGGAACTCCATCTCAAATTCAAACACTGTCAAGGTTTAGAAGGAGTGCAAGCGCTCTTTCGGATTTCATTGACGGGTGGATCACATTACTAGCAAATTTAAGTTTAATTCCAAATTAATTACCTACTTTGACATGATGAGCTTAATTAATCGACATCCACCTCTGGACACAGATAACCGAGAGTAACGAGGTTGTTGCTACTCTCGAACGCTGTCGTACTTTATTGTTATTCTCAATTGTATGTCACCGAATTCAACCTCAATTAAGCATGAACGCAATCTTGTTGATTGGTTTCTACAGGAAACGGAGGAAAAGAACTCCCCACAGAATTATAGACATTGGTTGACTAACACTAACATTAATTGTCGTCAAATAGGTTGTTCTCTTAGCCCGAGTGTTGAAAGAAAACAGTTTAGTGAAGAAAGACTGAATAGAGTATTGCTCTCTAGATGTTTCTAATCACAAGAAAGAAATATTGAATGTATTAACTACCCTTCCAAAACCACCACCTAAAATTTCTTCCCAAAGTAACACAATATTTAAAGTCTATGTCATTTGGAAACCGAAATTTCTTGTGTCCTTCGATAAGTATCTGTCTATCCATCAAGTGGTCCAATTAGGCCATTTATCTCCTTAGTAACAACAAGATTTTATTTGCTACTCGCATGTTTATTAACTTAGATGATATACATACTTGACACGTTTCTTCAAATTCCATCAAAATTCTATTGTAGCATTTGTTTGGTACGCCATTCACTCAGGTCCAAGGGTTTGGAAGGAGTTGAGGTCATCTCCGTTGCCTGAACTGAACATTCCACGCGGAAGGCGCCGGGATCGACGTTTTCGACAGTAGCCGGAAAGTGGCCTCTCCTTCACATCGACGGCAGCGTACGTAGTGTCAGCGGATATCGAACGTCACGCTCTTTTGAACCAACTGTGCTAAACTGTTCTTCATGCGGGTCGGTGTTTCACCGCTCTAAACCGTTGCCTTCCTTTCGTCTGTTGTCGCGGTGATAGAGAATAAACGATTTGTAGTTTGGAGTCTCCTGATAATTTTCTCTCCGGTTTCATGACAATCCTGGCCTTGCAATTTGGGAGTCTGACGCGCTGTAAGTGGCGGTAAGTGAGTGAATTCACACGGAACATTGGTGTCGAGGTTTGAGCAAAAGTGAGATCTCGCTTTTCTTGCGTTGATTCTTTTAACACATTTTTTCCCTTCCACCTGATTTACGAGCCGGATTGAAGCGTCATTTACCGAATCTGATTAGTTTTACAAGACATGACGCCGAATTTGAAATGAATTTCGGGAAATTGTAAACTTAAATTGATGACAGAGAGGGTATTGATACCTGTCACTGATTGATTACTTTAGATTGCCGATTTCGTCATTTTGGGCAGAGGTACTTGTACAGGAATGATTGGCCGCTCAAAAGTCTACAGTCCCCGCCAGTTGTGTGGTTGTTAGGTGTGTACTGATTAGAACTCTTAGTTCTGGTGCAACGTTTGATTCAATTTTAAGATCATAAGGAACCTTGAATGGCATTGAGTCTCCTGCTTGTGAAAGTGACTGTTCTCTGAAAGTGATCTTTGTGTGATCTCTGAAAGTGATCTTTGTGTGATCTCTGAAAGTGATCTTTGTGAAAGTGATCTTTCCTACCCTTGCTTATGCGGCAGGTGATAAGGCTAAGCGGATCTTCCTTTAATCTCCCCTCGAAGTTCTCCCTTCTTTCAGCCAGACTTGAGCATTTGAAGGCTCGCTCCTGATAAACAGACGCGATGGCCGGTAAGCAAGCAACGTTGATAAGGAAGAATATCAGGAGCCCGGCTAAATCGAAGCTGTTTTATTACTTCTTGCAGAAATTAAATGACTTTGTTTCTTTTTCGGGCAATTAGAGGACAAATGAGGTCATTGGAGAAGTTTAATTGTCAATGTCTGTTGTTTCATTCCAGCTTTATACCAGCGCAACTACGATCATCGATTCTTTAACCCCCCTCTGAGGAAGGGTTTTCGAAGGAGGTATCAGCACTCCGGATTTGGAGAGCAGGTCCGCCACTTAGTGCACTTCCCTCGAATCTCTGAAAGCTGTTTCAGATCAAATAAATTAGTAATTTTATGGCCCACTCTTTTCCTCGCTGTCGTGCGCGAAACTGATACGCTCTGATCAATTAAATTCGCCCGGCAAGTTAGATCACCCTGCAAACTATCTGCTTAAGCTACGGAAGCTACCGCAGGTTTCATTCGGGTAGAGTCCTTCATCATTTTTTTGACAGAGTGTCTTGGAGCTCTCGTCTCGGCATGGAACCCGCAAGAATTTGATTACTGAACTAGTTCGCTTGAGCAATTTCACTTAACTAGGTTAAGCGAACTTGCAGACAGATGGTAAGCAAACAGATGACCTTAATAGTTATACTTAGCACTAAAACATAGAAACGAAGATGGATCTCCGATTGTTGAGTGGAAAATTGCTTGTCCTTCATGCGGCTTGCCGGGAAAGAGAAGTGGGTAAGGAACACAACTAGATTGCGTTCCTTACAGTAGTCACTTCCATCCAGTTTGGGGACTTTGAATGGAAGTAGATATGATATTCTGAGGAGAAAATGATGCAATCAAACTGTTCATTACCTCGACTGTGTGCATCCTGATCACAAGATAGATAAGAATCTGATGGATGGATGGCCAGATAAAGACTATCTGCCGTCAGGTTCCTGTCTTGAGATCAGAAGCAGCAAAACAGATTTGACTGCGGACAAATCAAGTATGCTTTGTCGGTAAGATTGATCTGCCTGCACAATCCAGTCAGGGGTATTTGACAATCGAGGCATTGTTGACAGATACAACAGTCGTTTTGATTGTTGACGTATCTTTGTTAGCTATGAGTCGCCTGTCTCTACTGCCGTACTCTGAAGGAGTGTGGTGGCACCAATTATGCATACGAGAACCGGGATCAATTATAAATGACTACAGCTGCCTGGCTATGTGGAGGCTTCCCTCGCAGATCTTGACGAGATAACGAGACAGGATCTCTATTTCCCATCTAGTAATAGGAACCTAAAAGATCCTATTGCTGTACTTCTTCTACAACACGGGGAAGAAGCAATAGTTTTTGGATCTTTGATTGAGAAATCCAGAAGCAGCAATATCCTGGTGGTGTTGCAAGCAAGATCTACGCGCACAGTCCGTCTTGACTACTGTCCTCGAGGAAAATGCTGGGATCTCTGAAGATATTGTCTCAAATATACTGGAAATTCTCTTACTGTAGATTATTTCAGTAGTCCTCTACGCTATAATCTGGAATTTTCATCCCAGCAGAGCTGAGCAGCTAGGATCAGAAAGCTTGCGCTTGTGAGATTGGTCTCATAAGGGGAGGGGAGCAGAAAGGACATAGCATCACTTGCACCACACATGATGTGCGGGCGATAAAACTGCTGTGGAAGTAGAGAACGAGGACGTAGACTCCCTGCTTAATAAATCTACGAGTCCTTGCTCCCCGTGTGCTGAAGTCTTCTCAACCACTTCTATCTTCGTTGCGTATTAAACAGACGCTTTTAGAGTTGGAAAGAGGAATATCATATATGGTTTATAGCAGTAGTAAATGCACCGTTCTAAGTACGGGTGAGATCAGAGAGTAAGATGGTGTCGTCAGATCCATCGTGTGGGTGTAGTTGTTTCTACATCTGTTAGTTCCTCCTTCTTTGCTTCAGTGTTCACCTACACTAGAACTGTTCGAGTCTGTCTGAACTAGATTTCCTCTCCGCATCCGCATCCAACACCACTGTCTGCCATCCATCAACCACCACCTACAACAAGGTCACACACTACATGGCATGTTGTCCTAATCATGCTACTGGATAAAAGGCTGAAGGAGAATCAATCAGTGCTTTCACCTCCTGCAAACTGAACGAAGGTGATGTACTTGTATGAGGTGATGTACTTGTATGTAGACTGGTCCAATAGAAATATAACATTTTGTTCTAGAGGCCCATGATGAGAAGAAAAAGCTCTAGGCTACCTGGACTTCAATAGATTGTCTGTCAAGCACAAGGTTTAATTGCTCAACAGTCTCCGAGTGTGAGCTTTGACTGACATTCCCGGAGCAGAATGATCAGACGTTCCATCTACCCATCCAATTGGTTGGCTTAAATCTACCAGGACATCATTTCCTCAGAGGAACATACACAGTTCAAGATAGGTACAACGCTTACTACACGGTTGGTCGATTTGAATTCGCTCCTCTTCTTCTGCACAAGAGTTTCCTGAATTAGGAGACAAAACAAAAGTGTAGAATCTCATGATGTAGTTGCAGACTAAGCTGCCAAACAAGCACAAAGATATAACAGTACTAAGGGAGATCGACAGTAATTAGCATGCAGCAAGAAACCACCCAGTTTGCTTAAAGTTCTGTCGTGGCCTCGAACAATTCATAATAACGTCCCTTTCGAAACTGAAAAGATCTAAGGATCTCGACCTTTGGATATGTGCGGTTTCCATGGCGTCTTTCATATGAACTGAATGAATTGTGGGAGCCATATTTATCTAAGCCTAATGCTTTGCAGACGGTCACTTCCGAGACTGGTGGAGGAATAATCATGAACTTCCTGTCAGGAAACCAGCGGGTCTCCAATTTTGAAATTCGGCTCTTCAAATTTTGTAACGGGTTACGTTAGATACACTAGAATCTGTTAAATTGTGTGCGCATAATGAACCCTATCTTCAAAATTGCCAAAAAATTTGTGAAATATGATACTCCTACACTTCAAACGAGAAGCTTGGCACATACAATTGTCTTCCATGAGATCACTCTCTAAAGTGGAGAAATAGCTTCCATCTGTTTGCAAAGGGCGACCGAGTTATTCTTTCGTGCTACACCCTCCGAAAGAATGCGACCGGTCTAGATTTTCGTCTTCCGTTCGACCGGGCCTTGGATTGACCACGCCGAGTGTTCTCTTCAGTGACCAGTATCATCGTAGACGTTTTAAATTGTTCAGACCTCCTAAACTGCCAGTGCCATTCACAGGCTAAATTGCAGAAGGTCAGAACTGACGGACTGACCCACGTGAAGGAGTCGGACTCCGGGTTTGGAAAGGCGAGGGCAATAATGGTTGCCGAGTGATGAAATGATGGAGTGACATATCTTCTGCTCTAAGTGAATAATAGGACGCTGAAACAATAGGTGCATGACGAGACACACCGTGTCTAGTTCCAGTTTTCTGTCTTGGGGTCCAACGTAGCAACAGAGGCTTAGTTGGAAATGTGGGAATAGGCTGCTTTACCCGAGGAAAGCATGTCCTGCGTTATCGGTGAAAATCTCCCAATTAAGGGTACTTCGAAGGTTTTAGAACGTACAGTCCAAATGCTGTGATTGTTGACAAGTACAACAAGCACCTAGATCGAACCCTCTGCTTGTTAGCTATGGGTTGCATTGTACATAACGCGGTAGTGTGGTGGACTCTTTTGACAACACTCTACAAGCTCGTAGTCTGCTTTTCTAAAGTTTCCCTTTCTCCTTTTTAAAAGGAGTTCAAAGGAGTCGATATTGCAATCAAATCCAGATAAACTGTTCAGTCGTAGTGTTCATTAAGCCTAGTAGAATAGGCCCGAAGAGTAGAGTAGTAGAGTAGTCAAACGAATACGTAGAGGCAGCTCACTTACTGTCATTTTGATGCAGGTTGAGAGTCCCAAATTTTCATTCCCCCAGGCTGGAACGCGAAAAGATGATCTTGACATACATGACAACAGGGTATGCTCCCACTAACTCTAGTACATATCACGAGTTCTACAATCAGCATCTAATTGGGCTCCTATTATCCATCATGACAAGAGCAGCACATATCCCACTCCACCATATCAACACATTGGTACACCAGATCTTCCAAGAACGACGGAAGAAGCTCTACCAATACTACATTAAATGTTCTAGTGACGAACTGCACGCAACTCATCATCTATACCAATTGCATATGAAACTCTCGACAGATCTTGGTGACAAAGGAAATCGACAAGTTCAAACCTGATCACTGCAGTCCCGGTATTACTCCATTGACCTGTATGAATTGTAGCATCTTTTTCCTTGACACTCAGATATGGCTGGAAATCTGTATAACCACCTTCGCCGCTTACTCACACGGAAAGACTCATGTATGCATTCAATCGTCTTAAGCGTCTGCCTTGAAGGTTTGAGTAACTTGGTTTATTTTGATGATCAAACAGGCCCAGCAATATTCCTGCATAACGGATCCATGGTGCGTGGGTTTTTACTGAGTCAAATTCTTGACTAAGATTACAGAACGTCCGTTCGGTCCGTTCGGATCCCCGCAATGGAAAGAAAGTCTCAACGTCCATTCAATTCTTTTCCTGGACTTTACTTCCCCTGCATTTTAAAGCGCTTCAAATCGCTTAGCAAAGGTATTGTTAAAGTTATGAAAATATTATCAAATGACGACCTTCTTTTAACTGCTGCAGGGAGATCAAGAAAAATCAGAAAAGGCAAACCCCGTATACTGCAGATTCGGTAAGGAGCCACGGTTTAGAGAAATCAAACAGACACCTGGACCTGGCCACTACGACTACTGAGCATGCACTGCAGCGTTGGCCCCGAAATGTTTGCCTTGAGGTACTCACGAGATCCTTGGGCGTTCAGAACTGTAATAAGTCATTGCACAAATGCGATACGAACTCTCAACATCGAAAAACTCTGCACATCTCCAACTCTAGCCCAATAGTCTAGTCGAAAATTAAGTGGACATTGAGGCTTCGCAAAACTTCGCCTACAGGTTTTGGAGTCCCGAAATTTTAGCTCATAGAACTCTCCGCTACTCCGGGATTCGGAACTGAAGATCTCTAAAACTTCTTCACCTCCCCTATGTGTAGTAATTCATGACGTACGTCAACTGTCATCTCGAGTGTGAGCTTTCTATAACATCACTGTCCGGATAGAGGGCATCTCAGACCGTGCAGATTCATTCGCTCAAGTAAAAACGCCCAATGGCACTAGAAGGGACAAGTGAGACGAAACTCAGAGGCCGATATCATCAAGGGGTAAATCCTCCCGTTCGTAGAACATGGTTTACGGCTAAACATGAGCTTTACATGCGTAAAACAGGACTGTCGACTCTAGCTGCTAGCTTTTAGCAAGCTGGGCACTTCCCACTTCGCTCGCGTTTATAACTTGTCAAAATTGCATGTGCAATCTCTACGATTGCTGTAGATGAAATGTGGTGGTAACAGCAACAATTGCGTACTTGTTGTGAGGAATTATCATCTATAACCAAGTATCAGTCCGTCAGCGTCCTCGGATCCTTGAATGTGCGTCACCAGAAGAGCCAACAGTATGTCCGGAGGACAAGTGGTGCATTGACACCCTTGAGAGACGGTAGTGAACAAGAAATAGCTGATCTTTTATCACCGGTGGGGGTGATGAAATGGGAATTCGAACGACTGAATTTGCGAATTCGGAGTTCTGTCAGTAGTAGTTAGCTCTAAGTGGATGTGATACCTAGGAATCCCTCGTCTCTGATTCGAAAGGCAGCTGCACAAGAGTTGCGTTTCCGTAGAATTCCTCCAAGTTATAAAACGAACGCTCCTTCGGGAAAAAGATGTGCACCACCACGTCCCCTGCGTTTGCATTTCACACTTGTTTGAGAAACCTACTCTCTGTTCACTGGAAACCCCTAAATGGTGAACCGCTTTAAAGTATGACTTTCTGGACGAAGAGATGAACGATATCAAGGTTTGTGTACTATACTCCTACTGCTTTTTATGTCATGGAAATTCCATGGTACTGAACGATTAGCGCAAAGGCAAAACAAGAGATTGAGTACCGAAATCCAGTAACGTCCAGGCGTTAGGCTTCACGTCACCACGAGGTGTTCGCTTGTACTTCTGTTCAGCCAAATCTCGTATTCTACCCCTGAAACCATGAAAGCAAGCAGCAAATAAGTCCTCTAGCACCCACTGCCATCCTTGAATCTTGAAATGATGACATCCAAGTCATCAAAAGTAAGCTCAAGACTTTCCCGCACTGGTAACCCAATACTCAAAGCCCATAGAATCGCATGAGGGCAGCATAAAAGAGATGAAAGGATTGATCGATCTCTAAAGCACACCAACCAATTCTCCCGACAGACATTTGAAAGATATCGTAGCAGGTCTTGATGAACACATGTCCACGGAGCTGAACGCGTTAGATAAGTTTGGTGATCTAACAGGCAACGAAAACGGCACAGAGACCCTGATGACATTCGGAGTACACCGCAGAATCCGAGGGAAGGAGGTAAATACACACTCTTGACAAAAAAGAGGCAGAAGATCGCAATATAGATAGTACGAAGACGTAAGACGTACATTCACTTATTCATCAGAACAGAGTTGCTTCTCTTCTGCTCTCTCTAGCTTCTGCGGCCAAGTACGTGTAAGAGTATCTAACATTTGTCCAGTAAAGTTATGAGCTGCCAAGCATCCAAAGAGATCAGCTCAGACGAAACCCCAGAATCAAAATCAAACTACGAAATCAATCTCCTGCTGCGAAGAGTGCCAAGAGCGAATATGTGCAAAAGAAAGTTAGGTACTTACGCAATTGCATCTACTTGAGGCCTAGAGAAACCCGTTGCGATAACGAAAAACCGTGTCCAATACACCAAAGGCTTTACACACAGAACTCTGATGTCACCCCCCTTGACCTCATTTGCAGCCTCGGCCATGGCCACCGCAACTGAAAGATAAGAACATTTCACAATCAGCAATTGTCATCCAAGAAACTTCCCCATGAAAATGAAAACTGGAACAGGGAGGCTCTTGCAAAAAAAAAAATTATTCACCGATTATCATCGATGTCAGTTCAGTTCCTTTAGATAGGCTACTCTATTCTGAAAATATTCGTTAGCTAAATTAACGGAATGTGGATCTAGAACACTTCAGCAATAACACTAGTCATGGCTATAAACGAGGCATAAGAAAGGACCTTCCGACGTATTTGGGCTCCAAGTAGGATACCACTTGACGTACGAAGCCAGGTTCGCATAAGTGTCCATCAACATGTACGATTCTTGAAGAAACGGATCGGTAAAGAAATGAAGGCGTTTCCTTACATGCAAGACTATCTGCATCGTCGTCAACTTCAGCAGAAGTTGGAGTTTCCTCCCCTCTTACTACCTCGCCATACTCCTCAAACAATTCGTCCAAGTCGGCGTCGTCTAAATCTTCGATATTGAGGTCCTGATCCTGATCAGCACCAACAAAGAGCAGCATAAAGCTCTATACTGCATGACCTCGTACAGGAGAACTGGCCAAAGCTCTTAACGTTATTCCATGCACAAAAACAGAGAATTTACCTTTGACAAGCATATATCTTTAGCAGCGACTACACAAGCGAAATACTTTTGCTTACTACTCGAACTCTTAGTGGAATTTACCAAGACGACTACTTAAAACAGAAGGATTGCGACCTATGCCAATAAGATGTATTCTTACTCGGAAATCAGGAAAATTGCAGTAGCTCTACATTCCAGGAAAACATTCTGCGGAACGCCATGCCTGAAGAGAAAACGTCATATACTACAAACCTGAGTAGGTGGCTCCGTTGTTGCCAAGTTTCTAACAGACCTTTGCCTTCTATTTCTCCTCTCCTTTTGTGCAACCAGTTGTTGACCAAATTGCAAACTGCAACCTTGCAGTGAATGCCTGTCCCAGACAAGCCAACGGATTCGTAAGGTCCTCTGTTTCTGAATTTCACGCACGTGAGGATGGACCCTGACAGGTCACGTTTACCAGTCTGATGCCAATTAATCTTGAATCGTCCATTTAAATAAATTACGCTTCTCTGTACCAGATTACAGTGTCGGGCATTGCACATTAGTCAGAAAAAAGCATTTTCGGACGATTAGCACTAGGGAAAACCTGTGGTCAAGTTGCTACATAAACATCTACGGGGAAGGATTTATATAGTATCTCGGAGGTTAAAGACAAAATACGCAACCATGACGTTGTAGATTTTACATTGTATTTAGCATGGGATATCAACGCCAATTTTCGCCTTGTGGTTTCAATGTCTAACAGCATCCTCTATCTGATAGCACTGATAACAGAATCAGGATGTCATGAAGGCCGGTGACGTATCTCGTCACCACCGAGTGGGTAGGCAATATATTATCAACCAAACACGAACCACCCGTTTGACAACATAAAATAAACTGTAGAGGTCACAAGAACAGGGGAAACAGGTAACAGAGGATATCACAACAACAAAGAGGAGGAAATTTGCGCCTCCAGTCAGACAGTGAAATCGAGACAAACGATGAGACTTACCTGCAGTACGCTCCCTGTAAACTGGTTCTCATGGAAATTTTAGAGGGCGTTTCACCACCACTCCTTTGCAGCCTTGCAGGCCCGGCTGAAGCTCCATTAACAGCTGCGGCAAAATTCGAATTTCCTCGTCTTTCGACGTACGGTGCAGGCAACCCATTCGTCAGGGCGTGCACCTGTACAACTGCGGTGGCCATGAGGAAAAACCTCTCTCCTTCGCAACGTCCCTCACCAAGCAAACGAGCAAGCAAGCAGTTCAATCAGCAGATTCTACTTCTGCTGCTCCTCGACCAAATCCTCTATCCATTTCCCTCGTCGTGTTGCGCTACATCCCCAATCTCCCCCTTTCGACCTCTACGGGAGCAGCGTGTGGCCCACACACATCCTGCCTCTCTCATCCAGTTTAATGCGCTTCAACAAATCACAGAACTAAGCAAACTTCTTCACTTACTTGCTAATTCAACTAATATAACTAAGTAACTGTCTGTGGCGCTCTTGACTACAAACTTAATTAAGCTAATATGGTAATAGCTCCATCACCTTGAGTAACTAATTGTCTCTACGGACGTGGGAATGTAAACAACGACAGTCAAAGATAAATGTCGCCAAAGAGGAAATAAATTGAATTCTCTTTTTGTAGAATAGAGTTCCTACGGGACGAAGGAAGTAGCTAAGAACTCTCGTTTTTAGACTCTTGGAATATGGTCCTCTTTCTATCAAGTTGGGAAAGGTGACCACATAGAAGACATGAAGGATGGGAAGACCCCATCAAGCTGTACAAGGGAGAGACAAAAGAGGTAAAATGAAACTAGGCTTCAATAGTAGCGATATGAGATATATGCCTTACCGCACCTAAGATATCCGAGCTATGCAAGTCGGAAGGTCTACAAACTATAGGACAATTTGTAGAAACAAACACTAGTGTGATTGCTCTCTTATGGATTACACCAGCCACACGCTCTTTGTATAGCAATGGACACATTGTGTTTAAAGATTATTACAAACTAAGAGAGTGAGAGTGGTACCTCCTTGATGTCTAATATGATAAGCTCTCGTGCACTCCATGACAAATATGTAGAACGTCATGTCCATAGCTCCGTATAACTCCAAGGCTATATGAACAAAGAGGTGACTTTGCTACATACTCCTACACTTAAAGACCTTGCATGTTATTGCTCCCCTCATCCCCGATCTAGGTGGATGAGTAATCACTCTCTCCAACTATATCACGTGTAGTATTTGTGTCATGTGTATATACATCGCTACACAACATACACTATAGAAGCACAACTCACACAAAAGTCATACATGGACTCTAAAGTGCCATAATCAATCAGTTTGTTTACACCACTCGAATCAACTCAACTTAGATTAGTATTTGATCTGTCGTTCTATAAATTACAAACAATTGGGTATTGATTACAATCAAGTCACACCCACTCTAGCTAAGAGAATCCATGTGACACTTGTCGGCCTTTGTCCACCATAACAAGGAACTCGAAGGCTCAACATCAAAGAAGTGAGCTCTTTGGAGTTGGACTTCAAAAGTATACCCTAGACTCGAGCTAGGTCTGAAACCCTAATTGTCCCTCTGATAGCACACCCAATGGTACGAACGGTGCAAAGTGATGGTGGGCCCCACCATGAAGTCAGTACCCCAAACATAAAATCTGACCATCGGAAAGTAGTCTATGAGTGACTACTAAAATACCTCTAACTACTATCACTACAACTCTAATGTCCAAACAATCTAGATGTAACATTACAAATGGCGTGACATCTATAACCACAACATCCATCACTGTCACCCGATCATCTCAACCAAGTATAAGTGTGTTATGACACGTATTGTTTGCAAAGCATACAATCACTCCCTCCAAGCAAGGTATCCACTCATGCCATAGCAAACACTATATCCTTGATGGCATCATGGGTAGCTATCTTCTGTCTTCGAGAAGGACATTGTGTCATATGGATTGTTGTTGCATCTAGTGTAGAACCACACTCACAATTGAGTTACAAAGATGCAAATAGGTGGAATGAACCTATGTAGAACCCCATTGCTATAGAGAAGGTGGCTGGTGTAAGTCAAGATGCACTAATGCACGGTTGAGCTAAGATCCAAGAGCTTGCATCCTTGCCAAAGCAAGAGCAAAGACATGCTCTAGTGGCCCGAGGAATGGATGAGTCAACTAAGAGAGAATATAGCATATGTTGACACTATCGCTCCATCAAAGGAGATTGCATACCTCTTGTCCAATCTGTCAATAATGAAGCAAGGATGGAATGTCCTCCCATGCCCATGGAGCAGACTATTTCTTGTCTAACGCAATAACACTTGGAGAAAAAAGGATCCCTCTTCAAACTTGGCCACATATGTCTCCAACATCGGCCTATCAACAACCACAAAGTAGGGGTTCCAAGGAAGCACAACTACCTAAAATACTAAAGGTGATGTCTCCTCCATCAATAATAGGCTTACCCCTCTGTATGAGATTGTAGAGATGTTTATCTATGTGCCAAATTTCACTTCACACACTTCAATGTCCGTGGTCTAATAATATCACCAAAGACTCCAATAATTCTCCCATCAAAACCTCTTAAACATGATAGGAAAGTTAAGGAAGGGAGAACCATGCAAAGAAGGTAAGTTGGTCGACAAGAAATACTAGAGGAGAGTATACCAAATGCCACATCCAGATCTCCTAGTAGAGGAAGGTCAACCACATGGAAAATATCTTCTACAAAGGCAATGTTTAAGAAACATGTGACAAAACCCTCAAATCCTATTGGCACTCCAAGAACATGTAGTCCATCTTTAGATATGCCACACTCCTCTAAAAGCTCAAGGTGGGATGAAATACCTAAAGAGGACGATGCTCTACACTTGGACACCTTGACTCTCAAGCCTACAAGATATAGCTTGGTAGTCAAGTGATCAAAGGCTTTCTTAATTTGATCTACAAAGCTCACAATTTGTGTATCATCTACCAAAGAGAGAAATACACAACCTTGAATAGCCAAAGTAGTAGATAGGAGAGCTCTAAAATGGGCCATGGCAAACAAAGGTCCCCTTAAAGGATCTCCCTATTGTGTACTAACAATTGACTCCAAGATGGTGACTCCCTCCTATGACCAACCATGTTGGTAGTAAAGGGAAGCAAGGGAGCCATAAAACTACCGCACAAAAGGAATGAGACTCTCCAAGGATCCATGGGCCTCCTTAAGCTCTCTAAATATGGATGCTCAAGAGACACTATTAAAAGTGTTCTCAACATCCACATATAAGACGGCCCATTGTGGATGGATATCGAGAAGTGCCTTGGTGCTTAGATATATAGCCTCACAACTTCCAAGTATAACTACTCCAAATTGATGAGAATTGAGGTGCTCTTGGAAGTGAGATCAATGTTGAAAGACAATGGTCCGGCTAATCAAGCTCAAAAAAATCTCTCAAATAGGAATCAATCTAATGCCCCATGTGTCCTTCTCCATTGTGAGAAGTAGACTAGCATCTAACGTCTTACTAATTGACACATGAATATCTCCTCTCCCTACTATGGCATCCACTTGAAACAACTTGGTAAATCCACTATAAGGATCATCTACCTAAAAGTAATCTCTAAGATGTTCCTATACCATCCCTAACAAGCCTCTTGAGAAGAGGCAAGGGGTAGTGCACAATGCTTTGCAAAAAGTGCCAATAAAAACATAAAAAGTTATTTGGGTTGATAATCTAAGATCTCTAATGGTACTCCTTCTCTTGGGCTGATAATCTAAGACCTCTAATGATACTTGCTCTCCTACCATAGGATGTAGTGAATGTGTGGAAGAGATAGTCTCATCAGTAGGACCAGCCATAGACAAAGGGTGTAGTGCTCATGTTGCTCTACTAAACTACCCATTGTCCTACACCATCATAATCGTGTGTACTTTGTGGTAGAACTTATCTTCCAAATCAAGTGAGGCTAGGGCTACTTCTAATATTATACAATAATAGGTTTTGAATAAGCTTTCAATAAGAACCAACCGCTACGTGTGATTCCGGCTTCATCTTTAATTTTCTTGAGACTTTGTACTAGATGAGACTTTCTTATCTAAGTGATGTAATACCAAGAGCTAGCCATATGATCTAGATGTGAAATTTGGTTTGGTAATATCTAGAATGATGTAATACATGATGGTAAAAATAGATAAGATAGAAGTATCACCAAAAGAGTACTTCTACTAATAGGGAAGAAACCAAAATAGACTTGAGAACCTTAGAACCAATAGCTAGACATATGATTTGAAGGTGAGAATTGATTTGGTAACATCTAGAAGGATGTTACACATGATGGACTAAATAGATCAGAAAGATGTATCACCAAATGGGGACTTCTACTAATAGAGTAGGAATCGAAATATGCTTGAAATCTTTGAAGGTAATTTCGGAGGCCTAAACGGATGAATTAGGCCTTGAAAATGTGTAGAGTCTCCCCCCCCCCATTGGAGGAAAGGTTGGCCTTCCCTCCCCCTTGCTTTTTCTCATTGAGAGCTTTCTAACGGTACCTTCCTCACGTGATTCTGAGATTCCTACAGGAAGATTCCCTAAAAGATTCCCTCCGGTCAATGCTTGTTTGACCAACCAGATAGGACCGAGACCAGACATGTCACCCATCCAAGTAAGTAATCCAAAGGTGGAGCTTGCTGACATGTCACCTATCTGTGTCCCTAATCCTATGGTGGAGCTTCATTGGAGGAGATCCTCTTTGTCTATATAATAAAGAGAAGGTGCTCCTTTGAGGCATCAAATGTTTGAGTGTGCAATCTGTGTTTTCTCTCTTCTCTTGTCCTCGGAGTATTACAAGTGAGTGCAATACTCTAATTTTATAATTGCCTCATATGTGATGGTAATGATTTCATGCTAAGCTTATTTGGATGATTTCATCTAGTTGATTTAATTTAAAAATTAAATAGTTTCAAGTTAATGTGTAAACATTGTAAGTTGTAAGTGTTACATACAAATTAGCTATAATCTTTTTTTTTGAAAGGTTCATGGCTCACCTTTCATATTAAATTAATTGATAACTTCCAAGGGTGAGGTTGATTTACTTTTTTTTACAATTTTAGATTCTAGAGCGATGGTAGAGTTGTAATAGTCATTATATAATGTGTATATGTTAATTTATGATTTTTTATCCACTTTTATCAACAAATAGCGTATATTTTTTGGTAATCATAACACATTTAAAAATTTTTAAAGAAATAATGAAAATTTTTCCTTGAACTTATTTTTGGCTTTTAAAAAATTGGATTGTGTAGAAAAACTTTAATCTCCTTTAACCATTTAAAATATTCAAAAATATTTCACCTTAAAGATCAAAATAAAAATAAGTAAATTTTATATGTGAAATTTTTTCATGATTTCAAACCCAATTTTATAGAGATTATTATATTTTGTAGGTCTGCACATTTTATAATTAGTACAAGACTTATAAAGCAGTTGTTTTAATGTTGATATTCTAGACAAATTATTATATGATGAATTAGACTCCTAGTTGCCTAATTATGATTGTAGACTAAAAATGGTAGAATTTATATTTTCTTTTTTAATCTGAAATTTAACACTTTTAATTTTACTTTTAATTTGAGTTTAATTTCGAGTTGAAAGTCTTGAGTTTTTAGTACCACCAAATTTACAAATAGAATTTTAGATTATACCTAAGTATCATGTATTATGAATTATTAAAAAAGACTAAAATATCTATTCATCTTATGATATTTAGTAGTGTAAAAGACCGTATAGATAAATAGGAGAATGGAATATTAAAGTAAAATATCACTTTGAACTTTCAAGTGAGTGAAACTCTGAATGCTTAGCTCAAGTTTGGGTTTTTGTATTTATAGAAAACCTAAGTACAAGATTCACAATAAATTTTTAAGGAAGATTTATTCTCAAAATTTCTTTACTTGCAATGCAAGCTAAGCTAACAATTTACTTGACATAATAGATAACTTACCATACAAGTGACTCAACACTTAATAGATTCCTATAATTTTTTCACTAAGAAGTTTCTTGGATACTTCTAGAACTTTCTTGAAGTTTCTTATCTGCTTGTTAATTATATTTACCTTCTGCTAACTTCATGTTCTTACAAGTAGATACAATAGTTATTTTCTTTAATTCTACAACCTAATAACCATATTTAGCTCTTGCTAACTCCATACTATTATATCAGTACAGTACAAGTAGATACAACATTTCTAAAATGTTTCTTTTTTAATTCTAGAACCTATTGAATATATTTAACTTTGACTATATTTTTCTAGAATGTTTCCCCTGGCAGAATTGGAAATATTTTAGAAATATTGAATAGATATTTTCTTATATTTTACATCTGATTTTTCACATACAACAAAAGTAGCATCAAGTAAGAATATATTGGCAACACTTAAACCACATAAACAAATAAAAATAGAAAATTAGAAGAAATTCTGATTCATCCCATTGTAGATCAAGATAAAATAGTTTCTTTTCAACTTATATTTATAAAAAACTCATAAGATCGTATTTAAAATTTTCTATAAGTTAGATGATCTAGATTAACAAACTAAACTTGAATGTATATATCTAATAAATACATTAATCTAAAAAATAATTTGTAAATGTTATGATAGTATGAAACTCATCACAAAGAGATGATTTAAGTACTATTGTCTTTATATTTCATTTTATAATTTTTTGAATGAATAGGATAGAAATAAGAGTCTTTAAAAGTCACAAAATGGATACTTAACTTTAAATATAATGATTGGTTTTTGTACTTTGTGTGAGGATCGGATTGATCTTTATCTCTTTTAAATTTACATATCTGTTTAACATAAAAAGAATTCATTTTTAAATTAAAGATGAAAAATCTGTCATATTGAATTTAGTTTAGCTTAATTCAATATGAAAGATATTTTGAAAGGATGAATGCATAGAAAAATTGAAGGGTGTGAAGACACTATCAAGCCATACAAGGGAGAGATGAAAAAGTTAAAATGGTGCTAAGCCCCAATAGAGTCTTTATGAGAAATTTGTCCCACAGCACCTAGGAAATATATGAATAAAAAATATGAAATATTTAAGTTTAACTTAACTAAAAAATAATCAAAATATAGGTAAAATGCTGATATTCATTCTTCATATAGATGAAGTATTAATTAGATTTTATCATAGTAATTAAAAAATATTTGGGAGACCTTCATCATGCTAATTTCAAAAGATAATTAAGATTGATCATTATAATATATAGTACAAACATAGCTTACACATCAAATTTGAATAATATTCAAGACATGTGAGAATGATGATATAGTTGGAGTACCAACCAAATAATCATTATAAATAAGGGTAGTATGAATGGTTGAGACCTTGTTAGCTTATTTTGATTCCAAAGTAATGATAAAATACAAGAAACTAAAAATTTAGCTTAAAAGATGAAGTAAAAATAATTGTACGACCACATAGGAAAGCAACAAGGATGAGAAAACCTCATCAAGCTATACAATGATAACACATGTGAAAGAGGTGACGTCGTAGGAAAAATGAAGGATGAGAAGACCACATCAAGCCGTACAAGGGAGAGACAAAAAAGGTAACATGAGGCTAAGCCCCAATAGAGTCTATATGAGAAATCTGCCCTACCGCACTTAAGATATTTGAGCTATGCAAGTTGTACGGTCTACACACAACTAGAGCATCCAAAGAAACATCACCTAATATGATTGCTCTCCTATGGATTGCACCAGCCACTGCCCTTTGTAGAGCGATGGACACACGTTGTCTAAAATAAGCTACAAAGTATGAGAGTGAGAGTGGTACCCTTGACGCCTAAGATGATAAGCTCTTGCGCATTCCCTGACAAATGTGTCAAATGCCGTGTCCATTGCTCTATATAACTCCAAGGCTAGAGGAACAAAGAGGTGACCTCGTTGTATGCCCCTATACTTGGAGACCTTGCGACCTATTGCTGCACTTGCCGCTCATCTAAGGGGATGGGTAATCACTCCCTCCAAAATTGTATCATGCGTAGCGTCTATATCCACAACATCCGCTACTGTCACCTGATCATCTCGGACCAAGTATAAGTCTGCCCTAACACATGTTGTCTGCAAAGCATACAAATGCTCCTTCCAAGCCAAGTATCCACTTCCTTGTGCCATAGCAAACAATGTCTCTAATGGCATCATGGGTAGCTATCCTCTGTCCTCCAAAGGACACAGTGTTATGTGGACCGTTGCTGCATCTAGAGTAGAACCACACTCACAAGTGAGTAATGAAGATGCTGATTGGTGGACCAAACCTAGGTGAAACCTCATTGTTGTAGAGAAAGTAGTTGGTGTGAGTTGGAAAGCCCTAATGCATGGTCAAGCTAGGATCCAAGAGCCTGCACCCTTGCCGGAGCAAGAGCAAAGACGTGCTCTAGTAGCCTAAGGAATGGATGAGTCAACTAAGAGAGAATGTAGCATATGCTCACACTGTTGCTCCATCAAGGAAGACTATAAACCTCTAGTCTAATATGACAATAATGAAGCAAATGGTGGAAAATCCTCTTGTGCTCGTGGAGATAAACTATCTCTTGTTTGCCGCAATAACATTTGGAGAGAAAAGGATCCTCCCTCCACCTCTATCACATAAGTCTCCAAAAATGGCCTATCAATAACCACAAATGAGAGGAAAGTATAGGTGCCAAGAGAGCCCAACTACACAAAAATGCTATAGGTGCAGTCTCCTCCATAGAAAGCAAGCCAACCCCACCACATGAGATTGGCAGAGCTATTTGTCTACGTGCCAAATCCCCTATCACACACTCAAAAGTCCCTAGTCCAATAATACCACCAAAGACTCCCATAATCCTCCTATCAAATGCTCTCATACGTGATAGGAAGGATGATGAGGGAGGAATTATACGGATGAGGTAGGATGGTCGACAAGCAATACTGGAAGAGAGTATACCAAATGTCACATGCAGATCTCCTACTAATGGAAGGTCATCCACATGGAGAACATCCTCTACAAGGGCAACATCTAAGAAGCGTGTGACCAAATCCTCCGATCCTATTGGCACTCCAAGAACACGAAGTCCATTTGTGGATGTGATACATCCCTCTGGAAGCTCAAGGTGAGGAGAGATACCTAAAGGGGACCATGCCCTACACTTTGACACCTTGACTCTTGAGCCTACTAGATGTAGCTTGGTAGTCAAGTAGTCAAAGGCATGCCTAATCTGATCTATAGGGCCTACGATGTGTGTATCATCTGCCAAGGAGGGAAATACACAACATGATATGGCCAAAATAGTAGATAGGAGAGCTCTAAAGTGAGCCATGGCAAATAAGGCCCCCTCCTAAAGGATCTCCTTAACGTGTACCAACAGTAGACTCCAAGACAATGACTCCCTCTTGTGAACTACCATGCTGGTAGTAAAGAGAAGCAAGAGAGCCATAAAAAGACCGCACAAAAGGAATGAGACTTGCTAAGGATCCACTAGCCTCCCTAAGCTCTCTAAAGATGGATGCACATGAGACGCTATCACATGCGTTCTCAACATCCACCTTTAGGATTACCCACTCCAGATGGATATCTAGGAGTGCTCTAATGCCTAGAGATATAGCCTTACATCCTCTAGGTGTAGCCACTCCAAACTGATGTGGACTAAGGTGCTATCAAAGTGAGAATGATGTTGAAGGACAATGGTATGACTAACCAGACACAAAAAGGTCTCTCCAATAACAATCGGTCTAATGCCTCATGTATCCTTCTCCATCACGAGAAGTCGACTAGCACCTAACACCCGACTAATAGACATAGGAATGTCTCATCTCGCTACTGTCGTAGCCACTTGAAACAACTCGATAAAACCACTAGAAGGATCATCTACCTGAAAATAATCTATAAAGTGCTCATAAACCATCCATGACAAGCCTCTTGAGGAAAGGCGAGGGGCAGTGCACAATGCTTGTGCAAATAGCAACCTGTCAAGACATAAAGGCTGCTTAAGCTTATAATCTAAGACCTCTAGTGGTAGTCTACTATTATGGGATGTAGTGAGCGTAGGGAAGAGATGGTCTCATCAGTAGAACTCGCTATAGACAAAGGGTGTAGCGCTCGTGTTGCTCTACTAAACTCTCCAGCCTGACCCAATGTCCTGCATCATTGTAATCAAGTGGAATCTGTGGTATCCTATAGCAATGCCTGTCTCCTAAATTGTGTAGCCCTAACAGACTCCTCTTGAAAGGTTGCCCAATCCCTTGCTTGGAATCAATGAAATCTAGCAGCCACTTCTCTATACCCTGCACGTCCTCCTCTAGCATAACAAAGACATCATCAAGTGAGTAAGAGGAATAGGAACCATGCTAACTCATCCAAGGGATCACGTGCCAAAGGATCTAGTGGTAGGCAAAAAGCTTGTCTAGCCTCATCATGGAGTATGTGGTGTAGCCTATGGAATAGACGTGGACATGAAAAACTAGTCTCAAATAACCCCAAAATGCAACCCGCATGAGAAGCTAACTACTCCCACGACTCGATCGGTATCCTTGGAACGATCAATAAAAGGATAAAAGAAGCGTGTGTAATCCCAAGTGTCATTGCTGTCAATGTGGTCACTTGTCTCTTGTGTCCATCCCAAGTGGTCCAATCATAGTCCTTGTGCATCCTTCCCACATGGGTCTTTACCCCTTGCAAGGGTAAAGGCCCAAGCGTCGATGACACACATGGCATGGTGTATCCCGACCCGCTCTAGGCGACTCCACATGGGAAGGTGTAACCATGGCTAACACAAGAATAATGATAGTAACACGTGTCATATCTCCCCATGTCTCCCCATATCTGCAAAATCACAACCCCTCACATCCCAACTCACATAAGAAAACAATCTCTCCAAAGCTTAAAATCTATAAACTTTCAATTTCCATCTCTAAAATTTTCAAACTAAATTGCCATGGAACTTAATTATGAAAACCAAGAGATTGGAAATACAAATTCCCGACCCATCACTCTCAATTTATAATGATCACTCTAAACCCTAAAAAAGCTAAAAATCTTCATAACTTTCTACTCCATTCTCCATAGTCTTCAATCTAGATATGAATGGAACCAAAATTGAAAAACAAAAATAATCAACTATTCACTCAAATGCTACATGCTAGAGAGCACTCAAAAATGATAGATATCGTCTCACGTCTCTCCTTCTACTCTCCCGTCTCCACACTCTCACGTAGCTCCTTAGCATCACCATGTTGAGTTAAAAACTACCATGTAGTAAGAAGGAATTTGGATAAATAATAGGTTTAATAATGATAAACAAGGTTTAATTTTCCATTTTATTTCAGACTCTGCAGAGGTGTAGTACAAGTATAGATTCTTACGCACATTCATTGTGAAATTTAATTTAGTTTTTTCAAGGTATAATTTAAGAGTGAGTGTATAATTTGTAAGTCCTATGTTGATGACCAATTGTTACTTTTAATTTTAATTTTTATTCTTTTCACTAGCTGATTTAAGTACCAACTCATTAAAGGTAAAATTATATTTATCCTCTGCACTTTAGATTCTACTTTACCTACTATTTTACTCATTGACTCATAATTGAAATCTACAAAGGTTGTTTTTAGACTGAAGTTTAGTAAGTATTTTCTCCCATATTCCCACTTGCAAGGAACTAATGAAAATATCGTTAGATTCTAATGTATTTGTACACTCCAAAACCATGAAATAAAAGTATATCAAGATAATTAAAATTATATTTTCCTCATCACTTAGATATCTTTGTGAAATTTATGTAACTTTGTAGTAAAACCTAAACTTATGCAATAGTAGTTTGAAGTTATAGCTTTTAATCATTTGGGGTCTTTATTTCAATTTTATAGTAAAAAATATCTTTAACAAGCTCACAAGAATCCTAAAGTATCTATATCTAGAAGCAAGGATCATGGTCAAGAGTTCTCAATTTAAATTATTGTGTACATTGAAAGAGAACAAATATATTTTTAAGTAGATTTTTTAGATTGATTAGAATGTCCTATAAAACTGTTTTATTTTGGAAGATATATCCCATTTAAAAACTCATAAAATGTCCAATTTTACATATATAGATTTTCCTTAAATAATAATTTATATAATATCAAGCATTTTTTTAAGTGAAAGCTCCAAATAAATCCATATTTTTTATTACAAATACTAGTTGTATATGATGTCTTAACTGACAAATAAAATTTTTACCTTTTTGAAAGACAGATTTACTGAGGAGTTGTTTTCTTAAAATATTAAAAAATATAAATTTTTTATGGTATTTAATTTAATTTAATTTAGGATAATAAGATATTGTAAAGTTAGTATATTGGTTAAATGTATTATTTTCAGAAAATTAGTAAATTGATAATATCTGTTTTCAATCAAAATCTTATAGTAAATTGGACTTTCAAACCTAGCAATAGAAAGATAAATTTAACTTTATTCTGTAAAATTTGGAATATGATTATATCATGATTTTAATATTTAATAATATTTTCTATATCCAACAACATAGAAATTGATATATGATATGTATATTGTCCACAAAACGTTGGATATATTAACTGTGGAAAATCAGTATATTTCTGTTATAAATTTTTTTAATATGAATCTTACATTTCTTCTAAAATGATTAAGAAAAATAATCTGGATTCATAACTTACCAATAACTTTCTAGAATTATTACTCACACTCTCTCCCTTGAGAAATATTTACTATATATACCCTTGGATAGAGTTCAAGATGAGCGGGTTACCCATATTACTAGGGATTGGAGTCTGAACTCCAACTTAAGCGCAGGACTGATCCAAAAAGGAAGGTTTTATGTAGGGACAACGGTGAGGTCGTCGGGTTAGACTAGTCTAGTAATTTGCTTTAGCATATTCCTTTATTTACGAGAATATAATAATAATAAATTTATTCCTTATTTATCAGAGTGTATCATAGTATATTCTACTATGATTCTATATCAACATCAACTATTTAAACATTATATAATAATTTATTAATATTATAGTTAATAATTAAGATTTATTATGAATAGCTTTGATGAGAAAATATTAAATATTTCCAAAATTATAGTTGTATAAGTAAATCAAAATCAGTATAGATATATTGGATATTCCGTTATTTCAGATTAGAATTTCCATGAAAAATATTATTTTGTAATTATGAACATAATATGCATCTATATACTATAGTTCATAATTCTCAAAGATATATCATATAACATTCAAGATTGAATATTATATTATAGTAGATATTGGTGAAATTACATCTTCTGTCTTTCAAAACTTGTTGAACTCATGAGTGATCACTAAAACATAAAACATTTAAATATCTTATAAATATGAAAATTAATTTTATTTTATAATCAAGTAACAAAAATTATTTATCTACTTAGAATGTATTAAATTTATTGTATAAATTATACTTAACTTATACTCAATTTCAGTTCATTTAAAAGAAATACATTTTATTCAGCGATTAGACAATATATAACAACTATACAACAAACCAAATTCTCATACAGCTTTGAATAGGTTAATACATCCTTACTCTTTTCAAAGTTTTGATGTGATAATAACATAAATAGATTTTTTCAATAATTTACAAACTTGACAGTATCAAAGTGTTATTATCTTCTTCTTTTTTGTTAAAATTTACATAGAGAAATATTTTCTAGGACTGAAACTTTCAATAAAGTCAAGTGAATTTTCAACATATAATACGTACATGTATGAAGTGAAAAAATTTAAATACTTATATTAAATTAATTTTCATTTTAACATCTGTAACTACTTAAAATTTACCATCTTAAACAAACCAAATTTAGAAAATATTTTATTTTCAACAAAGAAATAAAATTTTAGAATTTTAAAATAAGAATTAATTTACAGATTTAGATTTAGATTTTATCTATTAATTATATGACCATATATTTAATATAATTAAGTCATGATAACTCCAAATATATTAAGAATAAAATAATAAGATAATAACAAGCAAGAATATATTCAAAATTTATATCTACAATTTAATTAGAATGTGCTTTATAAAATCTCATGCTTTCTATTTCTTTGAATTTAATTATAATTTATAAACTATCACTATATATGTTCAATATCTATTGTAAGTAAAAATCAGAAATTCATTTAGTTTATCTATATTTTTAATTGATATATAGTATACAAATCAATAATAATAATAATTTTTATGTTTATTATGAAGTAAGTATATGACTCAATTTATTTATTACAGTACTCATGAAGAAAGTAAAATTTTCTTAGTGACCAAATTATGAATATGTCATTAGGTTTTAGGTAAATAAACAATTGAGTGGAATAAAAATATTATATACATATGACATATTATTTACTATGATTATCAAATGTGAGATACTCAAGGCACAAATATATTGTAATAATTTTTTGATCATATAATAGATAATCAACAAGATTGAATTTATAGATTGGATTTTTCCTTATAGTTTTTAATTATTAGGGAATGTATTTCATGTTTGTCCTATTTCCAATTTTCGGATGCTCCAGTTGTGTGTAGACAGTACGACTTGCATAGCTCGGATATCTTAGGTGCAGTAGTGCAGATTTCTCATACAGACTCTATTGGGGCTTAGCCCCATATTACCTTTTTTGTCTCTCCCTTGTACGACTTGATGGGGTCTTCCCATCCTTCATTTTTCCTATGCAGTCGCCTTTTTTCTCTATTTTAGAGTAGTTTATAATCAGGTACTTAATATCCAAGATACTCATCATGATATGAGTTGTTTAATTTTATTTGTAAATAGATTATAGTTATAATATAATTGTGTGAAGTTGAATTTTAAATTAACATCTTTATAAACCTATCACTTTCTCTTCATTTTATCCTTAATCTTACTTTGAATATCATTATTAATACCTACGTAGTTTGTTTGAGTTTTCCTATCCTCTTTACTATCTCATATGCCTCCTTTCCACTCATTTTCGATATTTCTCGGCAATCATTTTGAAGCCGAATAATATGTAATTTGGATTTGAAATAAAAGTTAAAGAATTAAGATTTGGAATCTAACAGAAAGACGCTCACCTATTAAACCAAGGCGATACAGTTTAAAACTAAATATTCATTTATCTTACCTATCATAAAGTGGTAAAAATCCACCCTGAATATTAAATATCAATGAGATACTTGCCTGCACTATTATTTTCATGATCAAAATTCTATTATGAAATAGTACGTTTCGTTTCTTTATATTGTCAATTGATAGTTCAGTAATTTTGAGGCTAGACTTCCAACTCCGAAACTTTGGTTTGATGCTTTCTTTTTATCAAGCTAAAGTTCAAAAACCCAATATACTTCTCGGATGGAAGAATTTCTCACATGAAGATAATATATCGGTAAATGGTAAAAACTCAGCACACTCCCAATACAATATGATTAAAGTTTAATAGTCTATATTGGGTACCAAAACCATTATTGAGAATTAAGAATGAAAGGTACCTTGGTAAACAAGGGGTGAGAGGAAGGTACGGTTATCTACTTGGATGGGTTCCATGCCATGAGTTGAAGATGCCCTAGAGAAGCGGATGATGGGAACGAATTGGGACTCGTTCATGTCGATCGAAAGCAGACACAGAAACATGAGCTGGGCCTTCCTAGGGTCCTGCACCCATTGCTATACCATGTCGATTGAATTCGTGCGGAAAGAAGATTTATTGGACCAGAGGAAACTTTTTACCCTCCTGATTGCCTTACGGTGTAGGGAAAAGAGTCACTGATAATCTTGAATGTGAAGAAACCGTGGAGCCGTGCAGTGTGACGGAGCTTGTGCAGTCCCGGGAAACAAACCCGCAGTGGACTGGCAAGGAATTGGAGATTGCGACCGTGAGTTTTCTTCCGCATGAATTCATTCGTCCGTTTTGTTGTTGATTAAGCTGCAGCTGGTTTCGCGCATGGCTCGGCGTGGAGTGTGCGAAGGATTTCGAGGAAGCTGGTGACGTCGAGGTTGAGAAAATCGGGTGGTAAACCAATGAGCTGGCGGTGGTATAGGAGTTGGTAGTGTGTAGTTGTAGATGAAGGGACGGAGTTATTGTGATCGGGATTGGTAATTCAGATTCTGAGCAACAAAGAAGTATCAAATGGTAAAAAAGGAAAAGAGTGAGCAAACCGGGAACGAGAAATGTCGAATTGTTTGAGTCTACAGGCAGCTGCTTTAGGAGAAAGGAAAGGGAGTTTTGAATAAGAGGAACAGAGCAGTGGCCTCGTCAACCCGAAAACCGGTGGACAAGTTGGGTGATGAACAGGTTCAGAGATTGTGGTAAAAGAACATGAATGGCACTGGTTTCATGTCGCAGCTCACGGAGTAGATGATTCAGAATTCGTAGCTTTCCGAGCGTTGAGTTGCCGTTCATATTCCCCTGCTTAGAATGTTGTGAGAAAGTGGCGGGACATTTACGCTTTACCGAAAAGCGGGAGTTGCGGTTGAGTCAGTGTGACAGCTGGGAAGACTGTATAGTGCGATTCCTTGCAAGATTTTGTCGGAGTGGCTAATTCTCTAGGTGGATGGCATGGACGAAGGTTGCGTATTGCCTAAAACAACCGGAATTAGGGTTTAGGGTGATGGTATCTCCTTCTGGTTGCGTTGGTGTCTATTGTCACTAGTGGACCCCTCTGCAATGTAGGTGAGTCACAGCATTACACTCTGCAGATTCGGGTGCACTTTCAAGTTGAAGCTTAATCAGTTTAGATAAGGTCAATACCAGAGATTAATGGGACCCATTCTGCGGGGTTACTGAACGGCGGAGCTTATAATTTATAAGCCAGGTTCAGCTTACGGGAGTTTTGAGCTCAGCAGTAGTTGCTATCAGAAAACAATGCGCACAAGTTCAATGAATTCTTCGCTTCTCCACGTCACCCGGGAAACGAAGAGCCTCTGAAGCTCTATGTTTTTGTTCTTTCGCCTGGAAACCTCTTGTTCATTATAATGGGAAAGAATCTAGTGTACTTACTGGACATCGACCAGCTGAATGTTTTAGCTTTTCGACGAACACGAACGAGACACATCTAGTTGGTGAGCTCCAAACACTTGGACCCAACCGCACAGACAATCTAAGGATCTAAGCTCACGTACATTGTTAGATGCTTGGTAGTACTCCAAGGAAGAGCATCCTGATGTACCCATATGCAGCAGGAAAGGATGATACTGAAATGTTGTGTGACGGTTATCGAGGCCCTCTTGTGCTTAGTTCGTACATGCAAGTTAACAAGCTGGCTGATTGATTGAATGCTTTGTGGCCTGACGCAGGCGACAATACATGGTGACAATACTATGACCAAAGTTGCAGAGTCAAGCTCTTTCGGACAAATAGATCCCCTCAACGGGAATGGGCATGTTCCTGATGGAGTCCACCCTGATCCGAGCAATGTAAATTCATGTGAAGAAGGGGAAATGAAGATAGGAGAGTTTCAAGCAGCTTTAGAGCATTCAACATTTGGCATCATACTGAATAGTGCTGGGTCTTATGGAAATGATGCCCATGTAGGGGCTTCCACGGGGAGACCAGAGAGGCTGAAAATTATAGTCAAACGGAAAGTTGTTCCAGATGAATCCGGCAGAGAAACCCTAGCTAAGTCACCGATGAAAAAACTGAAGGTGGATACTATAGGAGTGGGAGACAATGAGGGGGTTGAACTCGATGTAAAACCTTCGACAGGATCTCTCACTCCCAAGTCGACAACTCCTACAGGATCTTCACTTCTTGGAGTCGCACAACACAGTCCAGAGTTCAGTTCGGAGCAGTTTGGAATTGAAGGTGGAGTTGCGGGTCAATCTCACGGATTGGACAACGACATCACCAACAAGATCACCTCGATACCGGGAGATTCTAGCTGTCAGACACATACTGATGGCCTGGTTCTCAACAGAGGCGACATCCGGACTTCACCAACTTCATTTGTAGAGGAGAAATTTTCTTTAGTGCAGTCATCCGAGCTCCTTCCCTCATTCTCATCATCTTTACAGTCGCGCTTTGAGAAACATTCGGGTCCATCGACGTTTCCAAGCCCCGCACTCGAGTGCGGGAAATCGTTGTTCAGTCTACCTGTTTCTGGTGTGGTCGGGCAAAGTATGTCAGGGGTTTACACAAGTGAAGAAAGATTATCGAAGAATGATCCTGATGGATCTGAAGCAGGGAGCCCTATAGTTAGGAGCAATTCAGGCGGAGCACCTGAACACGCTTACACTCCGAAGGCTCGAAGAACTCCTTTGTTTTTTCCGCCTTCAGAAAGGACCGTTGAAGATATTGTGCTCTCCTCCCCGTCTCAATCTTCTAATCCTCCAGCTCTGCCAGCTAAGCGATCTCCTCTCCCTTTACCGGGGGGCAGTTCTTCAGAAATTCTGCAACATCACGCCGAGAAGACGGTCTTTGAAGGCTATATTCAGAATCCAGTTAACGCCGGGGACCAGTTGCTGTCTGAAGGAGTGCCAGGTTTAGACTCGTTTCAGGTACATGGCTTCCCCTACTTTGAAGTCATACGTGTTTCCGTGCAGACTTTCATTTGGAAGTCCCTTCTTCCTTTCGGTGTCTTGGGTTGATTGACTTAGAGCATGTAGAGACATATACTATCTAGTCCTCTTTCACTCGTTGCTTTTTGTTCAATTTCACTCTTTGGACTTTTTGCTTGGACTTGCTTCATGGAGATTCCTAAACGACGACAACGGACAATAAGTGTCGTATTTGCTGTTACTAGAATGGAACACATTCTTTGCATTGTTCCTTTCCTTGCAAGTAGTACAACTACTCTCTTCTTCATATGGCCTCTTCGCGTAATTGACGGCTTCACGGAACTCCGATATTTTTTAATTATCATGCTGTTTTATTTGCTTTCCTTTCTAGTTCTTCCGTTGCTATGTTGCAGTGTCAGTATATGTGCAATGATATGTAGAAACCCTTTTACGCTGTGCTACCCCTCTTCACATATCGTGAGTTCCACTGCCGCAGGGGCAATTTAGTGATAGAATGGGTAAAATTGAAGCGGATGATAATATTGAGGAGGAATGCACAAGCTACGAAGAAGAAGGGGACGCAATGACTGGCGAAGCGGACAACTTTTATGGTGCAGAGGCAGAAGAAGAGTTAGAAGAAGATGACGAAGAAGAAGAAGAATATGAGGAGGAAGAAGAGGATAACGATAACGATAACGTAGGCACTGAGTTCGAAGAAATGGTGGAACTGAAAGCGGATGATGGAGGGCCACAAGGTCTAGACGATGAAGATCTTGTTGACGATGACTTCGTTTCGGGATTGAAATTCGACATTGCTGAACTTGATCATGATGATCAGCACATTGAGACAACATCTGGTTGTGCAATTGATGATGGACATATCTTCAGGGAGACTTTCACCGTATCAGAGAAGTCAGAGAGTTCTTTGCAGTATGATGCACCTTATATTACTGCGCCTCTGTTACATAGTTCTTCATTGGGAGATTCACGCTTCTCCTTCCAAAGTCTGATAAATGGCAATCCTTACCCACTAGATAAGGACGAGAATGATCCTGAGTCAGTCTTTCAAGATAGGAATCTCGACCAGGTGGACGATCCAGATCAAGGAGGGAGTATCAACAGTGAAGAGGAAGAAGGTGACTCGCCAGAGGAGAACTCTCTTTCCCCTGAGCCGTACTACCCTTCTGTCCAAGTGTTTGAGGAGTCCATGAAAGCTGAACGGCATCTCAAAGTGCAGCGGCTGGATTCTTCTCACAAATCTTACAGTGCCGTGGAAGTAGATGACTGGAAGCTGAAAGGATTCTCTACTACGGCTCCTACTCACACGTCTTCACAGCGAGCACAACCTAGTAGTGGGTTGAAGCGTCTGAAAGTGAAAATGTCGTCTGATATCTCTGTGAAACAAGCGCCACCTGCACCTGCTAGAGCGTTTCCATTAAAAGATGCGCCTACTACTGCGAAGGCTCTTCTAGCTACAGGCTTGCTTGAAGGTTACCGGGTCAAGTATCTGGACCGCTCAGGAGGGGTATGAATCTGCATCATCACTACCAGTCATCTCCACCTCCACGTCGTCTCTTACTGTACTTGCTACCCGCTACTACTTAATGATTTCGTGCCACTTAGTCACTCAGTCATGTACAGCTCGCTACTGGAAGAAATGGATGTTCTTCTCATATACGAATATCTTTTTCGGACTAAAATCAGCATCTCCCTTTCTGGCCTGGCGATAGTTTGTCTGCCTCCTACTTCTCGTCTCTCTCCTAGGCGCTGACTCTAATTCTCGAGGCTACAGTTATTCCCACTTACGTTTGTATTCAGGTACCAACAAGTAACACACTTACCCTTGCTTGCAGGTACAGACAACTAACTCCGCTGCTTCTTCAGCTTACCACCTTTTTTCTGATTGCTGGCTCTGGTTTAAAGATATGCTCACGACCTCTAGTTTTTCGATCCAAGCTTCAGGGTTTTCTGGATTCATATATAACGGTGGCAATGTTAGAGGTCGGGGTGTAGATCCGGGTCACTCATGCGATCTACTGAGAACTCAGAGCGGTTTACTACTAGATTGTAGGCTTTCTCAGCATGATTTTGAGGTTTGGAAGGCAATTTGACAAAAACCATCTTCGCCAAGACAGGAACAGGATTCGTATTACGCTCTGTCTACACCACTAACATCTGTTATTTACCTCAACTCACGCCAGTCACTAATATCTCGAAGCTACTTTTCCTTCCCACTTACCGTCGTCTGCAGGTACACACAACTAACTCCGGTTCATGCTTCGCTTACCACCATGTGTCTGATCGCTTTAAGGAATTCAGTTTCGATGTCTAGATTATAAGTGTCAGAGTCATGTCCTGTCCAGTCTGGTCACGTGGGTGTGAAATCGAGTTCTAGTAAATGGTATTGCATATCATTTCTCAACAATGTTTGCTTAATGTGCATTTCATAAAAGCTTAGTATTGAGTTTTAACCTCAGACATACTCCGGGTGCTCTATCAGGTTATGCTGACAGGAAGGATAAAAGATTCTGGCATATCATGTGATTGCATCAAATGCAAAGGACAGCAGGTAAGGTCTTTTTCTTGTGCCTTTAGCGATTTAACATTTACCGGGCTCGAGGCTTTTGGTTTTGGTTGGAATTACAGTGCACCTCCGACTAACTGGACTAGATTACGGTGCATCACTTTCTGGTCGTCAACCTTCGTCTACTTTTTGTTATCGAGGGTAGCTTTGTTCGCACCAACTTGATTTCGATGTTGTTGCAATCTCGAAAATGCTAGGGACTGTTTTAGCTGCGATGGATGCAGCAGATTGTCAATGTCAGAGTACAGCCCAGTCCAGTCCAGTCTCGTGCAAAATCTTGTTAAGGATCTGATTCTAGAACGGCTTTCGCATTCCATCACAGTAGTGGTTGCGTCCAGATTTTTTCTACGGGTCTGGATATATCCATTCGGTCCTCATAGTTTAAGTACTCGTGCTGACATGGAGCAGACCTATATATACGCGCTTACTTCTGCTTACATTCGATCATTTGTATCCATTTCATCTCCTTTCCCGGTTTTCGACTTGCACATTTTTGTATACATTCCATATCATGCATCTCATTTGCATTCAATGAGTTCTGGATCTCCCGTTCCTCGAACGGCTTCTGTTCTCATTTCCATATATCCCAGTCCCGGCACACCTACTCATGGGAACATCATTCCTCCTCACTTTCTGTATAGGAGAGATGTTGGGACAGGAACTTTTCAGTCTTATCTACATACACTTCTAATGAATACGTCAGTCGCTCAGTCTCAAGGCTAGACTTGCTCACACTTCAAACATCTGATGGTTCACATACTTGACTCCAGTGTGTACTTGGTTTACCACTCCATGTGATTGCGGGTTATACAAAACTAGCTTTCTGGAACAGTTTACAAGTGTCGCAGCCTTGTCGTGTGGAATTCAATTCTCGTAGGAGGGTCTCCATTGCAATAGACAATCTGCCTACACCGCACATACTCCTGTTTTTCGTCTGCTGTTATGTCTTCCGTTGCGTCATTTTATTTTACCGTTTGTTTGATTTGTATATTTTAAATCGCAGGTTCAATTTCCCACTTGGTATTTCTCACGGCACACGTCACTTTTGCCGATCACGGTTCGTCTAATTCAGTGTTTTCTTCTAATGCCGGGTGTCTATTTCCTTGAAGGTGATAAATGTTTCAGCCTTTGAGAAGCATGCCGGAAGCTCAGCAAGACATCCGAGCGATTTTATCTTCCTGGAGAATGGGAAGAATCTCCATGATGTAATGGAAGCTGGCTGGAAAGCGGGAGTCAATCCGAAGAAAGTGTTGGAGGCACTGCAATTGGCTATGGGGTTGTCTGTGGGGATTAAAGACTCAATTTGCTGTGTAGAGTGCGGCACTGGTGGCACACTTATTAATTGTAGTGGACCTCGATGTCCTGGTGCATACCATATAGGTATGCTTAGACCTTTATTTAGATCTCAGTTTCAATGCTAGTTATACTCCTCGTCAAAGTCGTAGTCTTTGCACACATACTTCTCATGCAAGTCTGGCTGCTTCCCTTCAGTGTTTTTGTCTTATTGGACTAGTGCCTACACAGATTATTCCTGAAATGTACTCTATCCCAGTCCTCATACACTTTCTCGTAGTGTCTTCTCTTTCGTCGAAAGTTTTAGTCATAAGTAAGTTTCGATGTCAAATCCGGTCAAAATGTAGATATGGAACTGGGTTGTTTAGAACGGGTTCTGTATTCCTTTACTTAATGTAAGTTTCGATGATGTGTTAGGAAGTCTTAACCCTATTTGTCTCCCAGGCTAACACTCGCCGCATTTCTCACCGAAGGACTGACACTAATGCTCACGGTTACATTTACTCCTAGTTACCCTTGCATGCAGAACTAACACACTTTCGTCACGCTTACGCTTGCATGTAGATACACAGACTAACTCCGATGCTTGCTCCGCTCACCAGTTACTGTGATTGATGGCTGTACAGAACTCCATTTTCATGTCTAGATTACATGTTTCTAGTTTACGAGTGTGAGATTCACTTAGTGTAAAGTGAGTACACGTGTTTGTGAAGCTGAGTTCTTGTTACAGGTTTTGCATACCATTAGATGATATATCTAGACCTTTCATGAAGAAGTATTCTTTTGTGTTCTGTTCTGGTGTGCTGGTGGTGTTCCGCAGGTTGGCCCTTTCTAAACTTCTCAAGTTAACCATCTTGAATCTTCAGCTATAAATATATGTTGGCGGTGTGTCTTCAGAATGTGCAGGTCTTTCACAGGCACCTGAGGGTGATTGGTTGTGCGGACTTTGTGGTTCTGCAGAGAACCGCAAACGTTTGTTGAAAGCAAATTCTACACTCTCAAGGTATGATATTCATGGCTACCATGCCTTTGAATTTGCATGCTAGCCATGACTCGCATCCGTTCATGCTTGCATTTTATTCTTTCTGGATCCCCCCTTCTTCGAATGGCTTCTGCTCGCATTACTCAAATATTAATGGCTACCAGCAACCTGACTTGGTTATGCTTGTTTCTTGTAATACTTGTCGTAACTTACTGTAGTTGGAACGTAAATTGACTCTGGTGAAAAGGCCTAGTGGGTCTTTGTAGGAATTTTTTTCAATAACTGAGCTCTAATCTCAAAATCGGACTGATATCAGAGACTTTGCATCTTCAAATACTCTTACCTTTTAGCTTATTGCAAGCAGTCAGTTATCTGACAAGCTTAGAGGACGATAGACAACCTTAGAGCATGGAACTACCCATGTGGATAGACAGGCATAACTCTATGGTCCTCTGGACATGTGGACCCCCATTTTCTTGCCACCTACTAGTCTGTCTCTGCTTTAGACTCGCTAGTGGTTGATAGCCTCTCACAAATAAGTCACTCAAGCTACAGCTCATCTACACGTTCTTCTGAGTTACCTTTTCTATATTTTAAGGATGTCTCCTCTCACTAACACTCCCACGTCACTTTCTGCCTTCTGCCTCTCCATGTATGAGGTCTTCTATGTTCTGCTTCCTATTCGCAAGAAATATTAGACTTTCTATAGAAAGCTAGTCTTCTTACTTTCTTTATCCTTCCAGCTTCTGACTTTGCAGAATTAATCTCGTTTTCCGCAGATGTTACTACGTGCCCCTATTCTGTTCATCCTTCTGTCCAAGCTTACTGTTCCGATTTTCTCGTACCTTTCTGTTTCTGATTGCCTTTGCTGCCTTTCCGTTTTTCCTCCTTTTTCATGCATCACGCTTATTAGTGTACAGTTATGTCCCTAGCTACCCGCTGCTTGCTGTTATGCACTTGCCACAACATACTACTGATCCTGTTTACACTCTACGAGTGCTGATTCCTCTATTGCTACCTACTCTTTGACATATGACTACATACTCTTTCCGTGAATGACTATTTCCGGAAGCAACCGAGCAACCTGTTCACTCAAGAGCCTTACAGAAAGCCCGGTATGTGGGCACAGCTGAAGTCATAGTGTTCGCGAGCCAGACTTTTAAAAGTCTGGCTACCTCCTTTCAGTGTCTTTGTGCTGACGGATTCATGCTGACGCAGAATGCACATGGATGTCCTCATATCCAGTCCTCTTACATTTGCTCGTTGGCTTTCTCTTGTGTCTCCGAAGCTTTCTGCATAAGGTAGTTTCGATGATGTTTGTTGGGATTCCTCTCTGCCTCCTAACACTAAAGCTCGACTCTCTTGTTACCTCTGGACTGACACTAATTCTCAAGGCTAGGTTTACCCAATTCACTTTCCACTTGCTTTCCCATGCAAGTACTAAGGAATACTTTGCGCACACTTACCGTAGCTTGCAGTACACACAACTACAACTAACCTCGATGTAACATATCATTTTGTGTCATTCACTATACTGAACTCAAATTTTTTAACTTTTGTGCCTAGATATTTGGTTTTCCATGGCTACAGTACGCGTGTCACTAATATGTTAACTCAGTCACAGGAGCATGTGGAATCCATACGGGTTCTGCATATCATCACAGAATTGACTGATCTCTTTTAACCTCTTTATTCACAGGGAGTCAAGCACAGGTAAGCAGGATTCTAGCGCGAACATGCACAAGGCACTTTTCCTACCTGGTGCTCTTCCGGATGACATCGAAGTAGGCTATTTTGTCAAGGGAAAGGTGAGAATCGTATTTAAAACTGAATTTCGATGCTTCTTTTAAGAAAAAGCAGTTTCCCAGACATATCCTCTTCTTGTTCGGTCCTGGGTGGGTTTGGTTCCTCCGTTCGCAGAACGGCTTGGGCTCTCATTCTTCATATATCCTCTTTTGGATGTCTTGCGTAACCAGTGAAGCTCTTGTCTTGTGTGCTGATAGCACTACCTCACTGGAGTGAAGAAAGGAGGTGGTATCTGCTGTAGTTGCTGTAACACCGTGGTAAGTCCACTTTTTATTATATGCGTAGATCACAGAACTGGATAGTGCTTATTGTTAATTTGTGAATTTGGTAACCTCTATCTGAGTATTCGATCTCAAAATTAACGTATACCGGTCTTTTGATCTTCATCTGCGCTTTTGCAGGTTAGCTGTTCTCAGTTTGAGCAACACGCAGGATGGGGTTCCCGCCGAAACCCGTAAGTGGAAGTATCTTTGCATCCACGCCATGATTATGGCTAGGACTAGGATTTAATCTCATAGTATTTATACCCTCAATGTACAGTTCATACTTTACTTTCGTACTACATGTTTCTTACTTCTCTATGTAACAGTTATGACGATCTTTACTGTGTTACTGTCAAATGTCAGAGTCAGTTCGGTCAGACGTATTGAATGGGGTGGTTGTCAACGGGGTCTGTATTCCATTACTCTAGAAGTTTCATTCTTAACTTTACTTACTCATATATATTCTTACTTTTAATTCTTTTATATATATATATATATATATATATATATATATATATATATATATATATATATATATATATTCCCGGAGGCCTGTATACCATACTGTTGTTTGGGAGTCCTTCTTGACTTCTGAATTCATATATATACCGTATACTTCACCTTCACCTTCATTCACTTCACCTCTGCTTTTCCCACTTCATTTGACTCATCCCCTTCCTGTGCAGCGCTGAAGTTTTCTTGCTCCACGCTTGTATCACTAGCGAACCTCTGCTTGACTCTTTCTCATTATTGTGTCCCGGACTTTCTCTCTACTAGTGAATGTTTGTGATTTCAGGGATCCATCAGGTATGTCTTGATTTCTTCCCTCATCTTACTCATGTGGATTCTTTTCTTTCTGGACTGATCCTCATTATACGGCTAAGACTCCATCGCTTAAGTGCGTGCCTGCACTTTTGCTTGCCCTTGCTTTCCACACTTTCACCTCTGTTCCTTTTGACATTCCCATTACTTTTGAGCGGCACTTTAGGGGAGCAACCGAGTTTGCCTTGGCACTCATGAGTTTTCGAGCAGAAACTCGGTATGAGGGGTACTGGCAATTGCTCAGCTACTTCGGCACTGCGTGAGGCCCTGATGAAGTCGCAGGTGTTTTCGTGAAGGTTTACTATGGCCGCCTTCTGCTCCCCTTTGCTGTTTAGCGTCTCAGGACTCAAGCGTCCATAGTGCTTGTTGTGATGTACTTTATATCCTGTCCTTTTTCGCTTCGCTCTCGTTACCCTGTTACACTTCGACAGGTTTCTGCAGCCACACCATCCTATAGCTCTCGAATTGTTCCACTCCTCCATTCCCCAGCTAATTCACTCCCTATTATTTTTCCTTCGCTCTTTGCCTGATTCATGGGACCTCTTGTGTATACAGTGTTCCTACCAGACTCCAGCCCAAGTTTTTTTTTTTTATCGTTCATGCACTGCTTACCGGCAGTCTTTTACATAGTGTTACCTATTTCTCGCAGTTGTTTGCATAGAGTTCTCAATTTCATGGTGGTCTACTAGTCTGTTAGCCATATGTTATTCTCAACTTGTTTCAATTATGGCTTTGCTTCAAGTTACATTCGATGCATTCTACTTTATGGATTTCTCACTATTCTAGCATTGTCAATTATGTACATTTTGCTTCTCGATCATGTGCACCTCATGAGTTCTGGATAACCAGTTCCCAGAACGGCATCTGTTCTCGTATACCTATATATATATTATTATATATTATATGGCTTTGCTTCAAGTTACATTCGATGCATTCTACTTTATGGATTTCTCACTATTCTAGCATTGTCAATTATGTACATTTTGCTTATCGATCATGTGCACCTCATGAGTTCTGGATAACCCGTTCCCAGCACGGCATCTGTTCTCGTATACCTATATATACATTATACACACACACGTTAACTTTCGTCAGACGTGGGCATGGAACTAGGTATTTTTCAACGGGTTCTGTATTCCATTACACCATGTGTTACATACTTAAAACGTTGTTTGGATTTTATTGAACTCAACTAATATTCATACATTTTCTCCGGTTCAGTCCTAAGTGGGTTCTGGACCTCCCGTTCCATGAACGGCTTGTGCTCCCTTACTCAAATATTTTACATACTTAAATCTTTGTTTAGATTCTGTCGAACTCAACCTTCTAATATTCATACGTTTCCTCATGGTTTTCATGATAATTTCCCCCTTCTCTTCACGGGTATGTCCTCAGTTTTAGTCATGCAGTTTTTGTCTTCATTACTTACTCGGAATCCTTAGTGGAAATGTCCAGTTCTCATCGATATTCACACACTGCTTACCTAACGCGGTAGTAGTTGGTTCTTGGGTTGACTCCTGCTGAATAAGATCCAGATTGTTCTCATTTCACGATTTGTCCTTGGTGCAGTTACTCAAGCATTTACTTGAAAGATGGGAGATCTCTCCACTGTGCAGCACTTGCTCTTTCAAACACGTGGAATGAGACGCCTGCAGAAAACATTGATCACTGTACAGAATGCGCTGACGGTGGAGACCTTGTTTTATGTGATGGTTGTCCTGGAGCATATCATCCAGGTAAATTATTTAGATATGAAGATATTTGTTAAGGACTTGATTTTCCTGCATGTAAGATGAATCTTTGGTAGAGTCAATATTCATTTACCTTTTACGGAAGTCACCAAATACTTCGAGCGCCTATTCCATCTCTGAAATTTCCTTGGTCCTTTCTCCGGTTACAGAGTGTGCAGGGCTCCTGGGCGTTCCGGAAGGGCGATGGTTTTGCTCACGCTGTAAAACTCAACAAGGCTCTATATCAGGAAGTGCTCCGAAAAGTAAGAAACGAGTCAAAGGAGGCAGCAAGTCAGGTGCACTCACTGCAAAAGAGAACAGCGATGACGATCGCTGTACACGCTTATTGAAAGCTACGGATACAGTCTCCAGCGGATGTGTCTATTGCAGGTCGGTGCAAATCCCTGACACTACGTGTAACATATAGGTTAGAAGAAGTCAAAAGGCATTCTAGAGGGACCTATATAGGATGCGACTTGTGCAAGCATACAAGGGTGATGTTGTTCTATGGGGATTGGGAAGTGGAATAACTCATGCAAACTTAAAAACCTAACTTCTTTTGTGCATTTGCGAACGAGTGCGGCATTGCTTTTTTCTTCTGCAAGCATACATGTGTGTTGTTTGTTTACGCGCTTTGGCAAGTGGAAAACCTTGTCAAATCTTACAAGCTGGCTCTTCTGTTGGACGAATACCATTTACTTATCTCTGCAAGCATACAAGGCGGATGCTATCATATGGAAACCAGGAGGAACTGGAAAACCTTACAAACTTACAAGCCTTACGCTCTTGTGCACTTCGGAAACATATCGGGGGGACAAATAACATTGATATCTTCTTTCTTACAATGATTGCTCGCTTCTTTCCCCCTCTTGTCAGAAATCTGCATCGTAGCAAGCACTTCCGATTTCTGCTGATCGCACCTCATCCCTTTGTCAACCCTACCTGCTTTATAAGATATCCAAATTAACAAAAGCCCGAACTCAACCATGGCAATCATTTCATCTCTAAGCTCTGTTTATTGGAAAACAAGGAGAAATACATATGCAGAAATTTTATTAGTGTCTGGAAAGACTCATGCTGGCATAGAGCATGCAGGGGTTAATCCCAGTCCTCATACACTTGCTTCGGGAACAGTCTCTTCTTTTCATGAGACTCGGGGTGGTTCTTGTCTTGTGCACTAACTTTTCATGCAGTCACTAATTTATAGTTCACTCTCAAGGTTTCACTGGCTAACAGTCACAATGTACTGCAGGTATCGATGCATTATAAACATCATCTAGTTCCTGTCTGCAGAATTTCGCTTGCTTGCCTCTCTATGTAAATGATAGTTATGACAATCTTTACCATCGTGTCAGAGTCAGTCCTGTCGGATGTGGTACTGGAACCGGGCTGTTTACAACGGGTTCTCTATTCAATTACATAGTACGTGTGTCTGACAGGTGCCATCATGTGGCTGAGTCAGTCCTGTCAGACGTGGGTATGGAAACGGGTTGTTTACAACAGGTTATGTATTCCATTACGAAGTATGTCTGCTAGGTACAAAGGGGTCTGTATCTCTAGAAAATCTTACCTTTGAGCAGCTCCGAGACTAATGGTGAAAATAGACACATGAATTACACAATGAATTCGGTGCGAAGGAAATCAAACTGCATCCAGCTATGTTGGCCCGATGAAGTCGTGGATGTTATCGAACAGACTTACTATGAAGGCTGCTTCGTCCTAATTGTGTTTTGTAGTGCTGATGGACTCATGCTGACATAGAGCATGCTTGGGTTAACCTCAGTCCTCAAACACTCGCTCCGGGATGTCTCATAAGATTTGAGACTCGGGCAGCTACTCTCCTATGACTAACATCTTTATGTTGGCATCATAATATCTTCATCTTGTCCTCACGTCATGTTTCTGTCTCAAGGTTACACTTGCTCACACTAGTAATACATTACAGGTACCGATGCATCATAAACATTATACTAACCCTGGCATGCAGAGTACGCACGCTTACTTCTCTATGTAATTGATTCCTATGACGATCTTTACTAGGTTACCTCAATGTGTCAGAGTCAGAATCAGTCCGGCAAGACGTGGTTGTTTTGGAACTGGGTTGTTTACAACGTGTTCTGTATTCAATTATACAAATATGCCATACAGAATAGACACCTGATCATTCATGTTTTTGACTTCGTTGCCAGTATCTTCTTTCTCATCTGAAATTCGCGATCTCACAACATGCCATTCTATTGCCGCACCGTATATGTATGGTTGATACCATATATAATAGACATCTGAAAATTCATGTTATTGATTTTGGTACTAGTATCTTCCTTCCCATATGAATTTTCATATCGCAACATCGCCACATTGAATGTGTATTTCTGACTGCACTATCATAGTATCATTCCATACAGAATAGACATCTGATCGAACCTGTAGATCAAAGTTCGGTTACCGTCGGTAGCCTGTTCATCCGGGATCGTGTACAGAAGTATACAAAAGAGCTAAAGTAGATGGGTACTTTACAGTCACCCTTCCGTACGTCCTTCTCGTGGCCTTCTTTAGCTTGCTTCCAACGGGTTTTGTATTCCATTACCCTACATAGTAAGAGAAGGTACGATCTGTTTCTCGTGAAGGTCTTTTAATTGGAATTGCAAGTGAAAGACCACAGTCATATTCGAGTGTACAGACTAGAGTGACTTCAGCTTGTGGTATAACCTTCTACTTCTCGAATACTTGCCGATGAAGACCTGTTGTTGACCTTCTTGGACCTTCTGTTTTTACATATCGTGCATCGCGTTGTAACTCTGCCCAAAAAGTTTGACCGTTGTCTGATTCATTTTATATTACTTCCTACGAATTATTGCATTTGCAGTTTTCCGTACTGCTACACCATACCTGATTATGCATCTTCCTACTTGCCCGATGATTTTCGTTTGTTTCAATTGCATCCTCCGGTTTTCCGCAATGCCTTATTCGAGAAGGCACTCTTCTTGGATTACGTGCTGCATACCACTGTAGATATTGCATGCTATATTATGCTCTTGGAATGAATCAATCTTCGCTTCTGCTTACTATCTATTCCACTCATGTGTTTTCTGTCAATTTCTTGTCGCCTTGTATGTATTTCCTTGGTTAGTTCAGCATGTCTTCTCTTTGCATCCGTTCTGTCCTAAGTGGGTTTGGATCCCCAGTTCTGTCAACGGCTTCTGCTCCGATTACTCATGCTCCCGCCCACCTATCACCCACTAATCTTATGTTCCCTTTTTGTAGTGTTGACGGACTCATGCTGACATACAGCATGTAGGGTTAATCCCAGTCCTTATACACTCGCTCCGGAAGCGTCTCATAAGTTTTGAGGCTCAGGCAGTTCATATCCTATGTACTAACATCCTCATGTTGTCACCACGGCATGATTCTCTTTCAAGGTTACACTTGCTCGCATTCACAATGTAATGCAGATACCTATGCATCACAAACATCATACAAAACTCGGTTCCTAAGGTCAATGAAGGGGGTTCCATCCCGGGTGGATCGGCAAATGATTGCTATCTGTGAATATCAACACTTTGCTTTGTTTTGCTTTCAGGTTATCTTCCTGAAGTCTGGTTATCATATTATTCTACCTAAAACAGAAAGAAAGGAAAGGGATATAGTGAGAAAAGAACCTTTCCCCTGGAGACCTCCACAAAAGACAATGAATTAACTATCTTGAGACGTAAAGGAAAGATGACCACTGAAAAAGATAAATCAATTAATATCTGTCTAGACGGAAAGGAATAGATGAAGTGGTCTCCGCTTTCTTCATTTTAGCAGAAGTCTCCCAACTGACATCGCCGCAGAACATTCATATAAGCAGTCGTGCACAAGCACAACTTATGCAGTACTTCGGCAGTTGCTACGTCCGTACTGAAGTATTGTGCTTACTACACGTCATTACCCAAAGTGATTAAAGTAGTTTGATAGAAACATCAGTAACCTTCATCCCGAGGTTCTGTGTGATGCTCGTGAGTGCTCAGGACTTCAGCACTTCGTCATTGCCTAAAAGTGGCCGAAGTAATTTGATAGAACTGCCCGTAATCCTCATCTGGAGCTTCTACGATGCTCAGTATTTAGGACATGTGGACGTTCATCTACAAGATGAAGTCATACAAAAGTTTCATACGGAGCTTTTAGGAAATTTGGTTCACCTCCTTTGTGTGTTGGTAACGCTGAAAGTCCAACTTTATAAGTTCTCTCCCAATGTGGTCTTCGAATTGTGCGGTCAAATAGCATATGCCTGCATGTGCTTCGTCTTTTTTAAATCCAATTCATTCGCTCTCGCTCCGTGATCTCTATGGCCACTTTACTGTTAGGGCTGCTGAGGATAGTAACTTTATGATGGAGTTTTAGTGCTTCTTGTCCTTTCAACCATTCCACCCACGTCATTCTTTCTCGCTTCGGAATCTTTATGACCTCTTCACATTTAGAACTCGAATCGATATACTATTTTCATGTTGTAATTACTATCGTGTATATCGAGGGAAACAAGGCCAAGTCGGAACAAGAATAAATCTGTTCGTGCTTCTATTGGGATCTCTATTCTCGGCTGAAAGTAATTCTACAGAATACATCTGATGATGAATTAGTTCAATCTTATGCTAATCCGCCACTGTGAGCCTTGCGAATTTATCCGGCAAGGAGGGGTTTGTCGAATCTATTAGAGCTCAGGTTCTCGATGGGTGAATATCTAGGAAAGTAACCTTACGGAGAAAGAAAAAGCTAAGCACTTGTGGATCTCCATGATCACTTTATAATCAATACTCCGGATGACAGCAACTTCACATTGCTGTCATCCAGAGCTGCAGTTTTTTTGTGTTTCTTGTTCTTTAAGCTATTCTATCGTTCCCAGTTCCTATCGCTTCCGAACGTCCACTTTAGTGTTTCTCCAGCACATACCACCGCTCTTGAATTAAACGTTTTGCCTCATCAAGTTCCTCACATGTAACATCCACTTAAAAATGAATGAGCCCGCCGCAAAGGACTCAACACTAAAAAATTGGTAAACATTCGGTTAATTTCTGGTCGAACCTAAACTGATAAAGATAACCATTTTCGACATGACACGTGTATTGTAATTAAGTTTGTTATGAAGATGCTGATAAATGTACGTTGAAGAGAGATTGCCGTGAGGAACATCGCCGCACCAGATGAATTGCTCATGATATAGGTGGGTGGGTTCAGCTCTGGCTTGACAGGAAATATCATCAGAGCCTCCAGTTTCTGCTTCCCTACTGCACATTTCACTTCTGTTCAATGGAGCTCTAGTTGGTTTTGCTCTTCTCAGGGACCTGGATGTCACATGGGGAGATCCGCTTTTACTTTTTGTCGGCGCTTTGAATTCTCTCTCGGGTTTTGGTGGTGTAATCAGTTTGGGCGTGACTGCTAGTAACTCTGCGTCTCTCAAACTGCACGGCATAATGGAAGAAGAATCTGTTTCCCACTATCAAGTCCTCTTGTCTCCTGAACCCTGAGGGTTTTGGAGTCATACGCATCGCATTCATGTTCAATTCATGTTCATGATCGAGGTCACCTGAACAAGACGAGAGAGATGTGTAAAGCAAAGAAATAAGTTTCAGTACTGTAGCAAGTGACAGTTTATTAGGAGCTGACAGAAGAGCTACACCGCGTTTGGTATGTAACAAGTATACAAGACTCGACATTTTGACAAGACATTCAAGACTCTAGACTTCTGTTGATGGTTTCATACTCTGGTTTGGAGTTTGACACTGAATAATTTCCCTCTTTGAAAGGATCTTCTGTGTCGCGTTGATCCTCCTCCATACGTCTATATGTTTGAGTAGAGAGCAGCTTGCAGCCGGTTCCTTGTTCAGTTCGATTATTTGCTTTCATCACGTCAAATTTCTTCATGATTGCTTCAGCACCTGCTGAACAGTTTAATCAACGCAGCACCTATTCTCTTTGAGTGGTTCCCATCTTGTTTTCTTTCTTCTCAAAGAGGTATTTGTGAAGGTGGAAAGACGAGGCCGTAGAAACTGAGCTCTGTTCACTAGAATGAGATACTAGTTATTTACATGTGCCAACGACTTTTTGAACTGTTCCTATTTGTTCCAGCTTGCAACGTTGGATTCTGATATATTCTGCACTAATGTTGATTGTTCTGCCAGATCTGGGGAGTTCGCGAAATCTGGGTTCGGCCCTAGAACTATTCTTTTGTGTGACCAGGTAAGAAAATGCTTGAGCTTGTGCTCCGCCAATTTAGGACGAATCGTTTGCTGGAGGCTTAAACTTAAAAACATGCGGTAATCTATTACCAGCAAGCAACAGATAACTACCGGGGTTCTCCACTTTTTGAACGAGTTGTAGAGTCTAGGCACATCTGCTAGAATACTGACAGCGAAGAGACGTATTTGATCTTATTGAACTTACGCATTCTAACATCAGTGTTGGTTTGCTCACCAGTGTGAAAGGGAGTTTCATGTTGGCTGCTTAAAGGAACATGGCCTTGCTAATTTGACGGTGAGCACTTCCCACTCCCGAGAAGTAGCAAGGCATCACGTTACCGAAGTGTTGTGCCTTCGAGGTTTATCGTTGTGGCGAATTCTCTTAACGTGGCTATTCATTCAAAGAATCGCGGTTATATATGCAACAGGCTCCTAAGTAATTTGGTTATGAAATGACATACTCAGTTGCTTGTTGTTGAGATTCTGTTGTACGTGGCTTGTAGACGTGTGTGACACTGAGTTTGTTTGTTTCTGAACAGGAATTGCCAGACGGGGAGTGGTTTTGTGAAAAAGATTGTCAGCATATTCATGGGATCTTACATCTGCTTGTAGCAAATGGTATGGAGCCTTTGGCAGGCTCCATTGTCAGCAAAGTCATTGAAAATAAGACGCACGGTGAAGGATCCGAGATACAACAGCCCAGCAGGTTTTCTTGGCAGTTGCTTCATGGGCGAAGAGGCGACCCCCAAAATGGGAAAACACTAACTGAAGCTGCAGCGATATTCTCCGTAAGTCGTCTTTCTCTACGTTTATGAAGAAGAAATTAGTTTCGTAAGGGGCGTGTTGTTGCCAAGCGTAAAATGTAGGGCAACAGTAGCCCTTTGTATTTCACAAATGCTACGAAGAATTTCGGAGTTTTAAATAATATTTACTGGGTAACTTTTGTCGCTGCACCACTCATGGATTATGCTGAGCGGTCCTCCACTTAATCTTGACAATCGCGCACTTCCAGTGGCCAATTCTTAACGTGTCTAATTATATCCTGGTCATAGTTACCTAGTTCATGTGCTTACCTCTTTGGTTACGGATGTGTTGAAATACTAACAGCCGGACACTCTAAAAAACACTTTGCAGGAATCATTTGATCCAATTGTGGACGAGTCATCAGGACGAGATCTTATACCCCTTATGGTTCACAGGTATCATCATTTAGCTGACAACTTCAGGCCGGCATTACTTTCTTTCAACAAAAGTTCTACCATCAAATCACCCTGAATACATCGAATCTGGTTTTGTACATTGATCCAATGACAAGAAATACTGTGGAATGATCTGACCTTGACGTATAGGCTTGGGGTCTTGACTGTTTTCTCTATCTACCAAGTTCGGAACTTCCCAATAGAAAGAGGGCACGCTTCTGGTCTGGGTTCAGGATGATAGCTGATTAGAACCTTTGCTGCTATGAAACCTGAAGTCGGTAGCTAGGTGTAGTAACCTTCGTTGGCTACGTCAAAGAAGATTGGATGATTTGGTCCCTAATTTTTATATGCGGGGGACGTGTATTTAAGAGACGACAATAAACAGGATGCCGTGCAAGAACTCATGCATCTCGACTTTGTACGTTTTGCGCAGCCGAAGTATAAGGGACCAAGATTTTGGTGGTATGCACTGCGTGGTTCTCAAACGCAAGTAAGAGCGCTGTTTCGGTTTCACGGTGTCAAACTGTCAACATTCAATTAAACTAGCATTGCGACGGTGACATTGGCCTGTATGAGCTTTTTCTCTGGTGTCTAGCAGTCATATCGTTGTGTATTCGTCCTCACTGTGTCTAGCAGCCACATGGCTTAACGTTGTCCACTCCGCGTGTCTGCAGTGATGAGGTGGTCACGGCTGCTTTAGTAAGAATATTTGGCCGACAATTCGCTGAGTTGCCTCTGGTTGCCACTAGGGTGGGAAATCATGGGCAGGTATTTTACTCCTTGAGTTTCTCACCGTTTCTTTAGTTCTCTGGTTACTTCTTGCAATTGAGGCTCAGTAGCATCAATACTTTTTGGACAAAGTTGAGCGTTGGTATGTATGGTGGGAGAGGATCGGGTCCGTATCATTTTACTACTTTTAACTGTGCTCCTGCTGATTCTGCCGATTGTGTGCGTGCTAAGGGTAGTTCCTATTGACAATTTGTGGTGGCCCTTGTCTGGGGTTTGGCATACTTAATCAAAATTGATTTGATGTCGCGTTGCAGGGTTATTGTAAGGCCCTGATATTGTCCATTGAAAGATTATTGGGAGTCCTCAATGTTGAACGCCTTGTTCTGCCTGCCGCCGAGGGCGCGGAGGGAATTTGGGTGAAGAAGTTTGGTTTCTCTCAGCTCTCTGATGAAGAGGTTGGTGCCCTCCTTCCACTCGATGAGGCGATGATCAAGATCTTTGGCAATCTGGAGGCAGCTTAGTTGTCTACTTTCAGATTAGAGTTTTGAGATGGAGATCACTGTCTAGTGTGTCGACATTTGTCATGTTTTCTTTATTCGGCGTGGATTTGTTGTTGAGGAGGATTAAGGGTTAGAACTTGGAAAGTATTTCCTCATTGGAATTTTATCCAGTTCTCAGTGAAAGACAAGGTTTCGTGGAAACATTATTGGCCGTTATGTGTCTTCCTGAAGTACTCAAACGAACTGGTTGAATTGCAGTCTCGAAGATTCAGATCTGAGGTGCAGATGATGATCTTCAAAGGCTCTTCTTTGCTGAAAAAAGTGATTACGCCCATGGCTATACAGTAAGAGCATCATCGAAAGAGGAGAAGCTCAGATGAACTCGAGCTGAGACACGCGACGCTCGAAAGTCATTTCATCCTGGAATGCTTTTTACCAGGAAGAACTTTTGGAACCGTCATCAGCCAATACCGAGCAGAATCTGGCGCTCTAAATCAAGCTCCTGCAATTGCGTGCTTCGCCGGGTGCTGTCTTGCATGGGAACCATGCACTACTACCGTAGACACCACTTGAAAATGGAAGTGCTTAATCTACCTGGGTGCAAACCCACGTATATCAGCAAAGGTTAGGACGTAAGTTGAATCCAGCTGAAAATTACCTCCCAAGCAGGTAACCCTGGAAATCCTTCTCTTAGCCTACCGAAGGTCTGCACTTGTCTGCTATCTTAACTCTATGTCGAACGACGCAAATTTGACGCTGAGGGTGATTTAGTGGCGTGAAGTGAAGAAAGGAGATGCCAGAATGTGCAGGAACTTTGCTGATGGCGATGTGGATTGCATTCTGACATCATCAATGTCAGCATGTGGCCTTTCAAAGGTGGGCTGATATCTTTTGCTTTGTTTACAGAGTACCAATTGTGATACAAATTAGTGAAGAGAAATCACGTGGTGTCTATTATTTTCGCAAGATAATTTTTCTCGAGGTTGAAGTTGAGTACTCGTAAGCTGAAATGCCCTTTCAATATTGGCGCGCATATGAAGTGAGATGGATTAGCAACCTCAGCGCCAAGGACTCAAGTTAGACGGATCGACCTGCCCAGGTTGTTCGGAATGCGATCTTTGAGAATTTTGTAATGAAGTTGTGTTTCTGCAATGGTCTCTGCTATCAGAGAGCATTAAGAACACGTTGTATATTTGTCCCTATACGTGACGAGGCTAAGCATTGTTGGACGTGAGGTTAGCCCGGCATCTGGCTACATGTGATGGTCGATGGTTACAATAATTTTGAAACTCCGGGTTTCTCCCCTCAAAAGGAGAAAAGAGTTCTATGGTTTCTCGAACATCAACCTAAAATGATAATGTGTGAAAAATGATAATGTTCTATGGATTCTTGAATGATATTATCTGCCTAAAATGACAATGTGTAGTGGGAGTCTGGGAGTCTAAAGTAAGACTTACTGTCACGAAACTCAGAGAAGACTGTCCTCCATTTCTTTAAAGAGTCCAGGAGCATGACAATATTGGAGTTGTTGCAAACACTATGATCAGTAATTACTAATGTTGCCCGCAATCTCGAGCTAAGATGAGACCTGAAACAATCAGTACTTCAGTATGCAGGAATCGCAGGGAGGCGTCGCTAGAAATTTCTGTGTAGATCCTACACTACGAGATATTTGTAGAAAACCTTGTCAAACACGTACTTATGGAGAGACGAGTACTTACTACACGAAGTCCTGTCTTAATCGTTACCAATATATACACAACGTTCCCTCAACTATGACATTCTGTATGTTTACATTACTTCTCTCCTCCGAAACTGACAGAAGTCCGAATACCCAATACCTCAACCATTGATCATATATCATGGAATAAAAGTAGAACCAATGGTACATCTTTCACTTGGACATGCTTATCCATCATGAACCAATCTCCCCAAGTCTCCACCAAACTATTTAACATCTTACAAGTGTCCTCACAGTAGATGAGTAGAGATTGCCACTTCCTTCACCAATCATGGATATTCACCACCTTTTTCCTGATATAATTTTCCTTACTCTAGAGGCTAGCCGAAGCACCAAGATTCTTTTCAGTATAGGAAACTTTTCAGCATTAAGAATGTCTGCGCTGTTATTTCATAGATGTATTTATCTGTTGCATTCTGTAGCGATAGCCACTTGAGATCTACTGAGATCCAACTGAAGGATTTTGTTACAGCCCATAACATAATTTTGTCGTAGTGTACACGAGTCTTCAAATTCTCCAATATGGTAATGGTTTTGAAGTCCAACTGCCTTCTCTATCACCAATCAAGCAGGTCACTTGAAAGCAAGAAAACCCAGATATTTGGCTTGAATGGGGGGCAGCCTTGCTTAATTGAGATTGTTCCTAAGAACAAGCGAATTCATTCGGTCTTCTATATTCCCAAAGTAAGAACTCAGCCGTAAGACTGACTATTAGTAACATTCAACTGTTGAAATGCAGTGCGGTTGGAGATGCACCTAGGATGAGATGTAAATGCTTGCAGTTGCTGCAATCGCATGATTTGTTTCTTTGAAGAAGGCGACCGCATGTGATAACAAGAAGGATGGAAAGACCCATCAAGCCGTAAAAGGAAAAGACATAGTGGGTAAAATGGGGTTAAGCCCCAATATTTGTTTCCATAACCTAGGTGGAATGGAATATCCAGGGGTACCAAACTCCAATCCGCCGGAGAGTGGTGTTCCCTGTATTACCTACCTGTGGATTGTCCACAGGATGACGATGTGAATTTGTTCAATGACATGCCCATGCTTTCAGGTGCTTGATAAAGATTCTTTTATAGACTGTCTCATGCAGTATGTGCACACTGTCACCTACATTCAATTGCTTGCACAAGCGATTCCTTGGATTCAAACGTTGCATCAGAGCGGAGGAGAGCGGAGGATGCTTGCAGCAAAGCCCTGTTGAATGCAATTGCTTTTTATTGCTTGCACAAGCGACTCCTTGGATTCAAACGTTGCATCACCAACAATAAGTGATGCAGTGTGTTCCATTGGAAATGAGATGAAATAGAGTGAACCAAGTTTAGGTTTGGGAGGTGTATTCGTGACAGGGGTGCAAATATTCGGAAAGGGGATGCAAATGTAGTTTCCCTTACTTGCATGCTCCTTACAACTGCAAAGCATGGGACCAAATATTAAGCTATACAATTTGATAGAGTTCGTAGGTTTTGCCAAAGGATGACCCAATTTCGTGTTTATCGGTTAGAAGGTTTCATTCATCGGTAAAGCGTGCGCGGCACGACACGAAGGAGAATAATTCAAATCTGGAGTCAAATCTTGGTGTACTTTATTCGTGTAGTTCTTCTTAGTTTTCAGTTGACAGCTTAATAAAGTGCGAGAATAGAGTTTCAACGGTTGCACTTGCTGGAAGTTGCACGTGGGTAGTTCTCAGTCTTGAATCACTTTATGAAAGTGCCCAATAGCGTCAACTGACATCATAACCTGCTCAAGAACTATTCACCCGATTCTCTCGTAGTATTTTATATTGCTTCGAACGTTTAGAGAATCTATGCTATCTGGTCCGTTTTGCAAGAATAGGTACACTGTAGACGACCTTGAGTTTGCTCCCCTACTGTACAGGCGATAAGATACCGCGAAATATAGATAACCTGAATAGATTGAATTCCAGTGGTAGCTTAACTAGCTGCTGCGCGTCTTTTCAGACTTCCAATTACGAGTCGCGGCAAGAAGGATTCATATGCTACAAGAATTTTAATACACTTTCAGAATAGTGATTGAGTATTAGACCAACAAGTGCATTTCCGGGAATTGTGCAAATGGTATAGCATCAATAAACCTGAATCCATATACGACAATTATCGAGTGAGGTAGATTACTGAATCTAGACCAATCAAGCTCAACTTTTTAAACGAGATCCATTTTTCTGTCAGCTGGTGGTCACAGACATGGAATAAGCGTAACGAATTCAATATTTGAGATCAAAATAAGTCACCCGCTCACAACAAATAACTGCCAAGACCTGTCAGACTCCTTAGGCCTTAAGCAAGTGGTCGCTCCAGCTCCGAGCCGTAGCTCGATCGATCGAGGCATGCAGCGGAAGTTCACTCAATTGCTTCGAAATAGGCATGGGCTCCTGATACCTAGGCACATAGGACCCGATAATTCTTCCGTCAGAACGTTTGTAGGCCTAAGGTCTAGGGAGAGAAATACCGCACCACCCAATCATTCGATGGGTTTCCAATCATGCAGGGCTCTTGTTTTGGCAAGGTTCAGCTTAAGCATATTACTCCTACGCAAAGAAGCCATCGAATGACGCGACAGTTTTTAGTTACTGGAGGAGTCTTCTGAACTGGTCAATCGAGCTCTTGACAAGGCCTCTTGTCTGATTGGATAAGAATGGAAGCTTTCAGAACCTCCACATTATTATACCAGAACGAGGACCGTGCACCAAATTGACCTTCGAACTGACTGCAGTCAGTCTGCGCTTCCCAGGTGTTAGGTAGGGAAGTTCATCATCCAGACACTATGCTTCTTGAATCACAAGTTATCATGTCATGTCGGAACCTCAATAAAACCTTTCGTAGAGTGCACGAAATTTAGGCAGATGGCTGATTGTATGATGCATCAAATGCGATTCAGATTAAGCAGGAGAAAATGCTGATCGATCACATCCGTTCAGGTAATGCAAGTAAACTGCTATAACTGGTCCATGCCACTGTCTTAAACAAAAATTGAATGCCAGAGTTTAAGGGGCAATGTGAAGATCAATTAGCCTTAATTAATACCTGGGTATTGAGGTCTTCATAGCCTTGGATGAATTACTTTTTTAAGTCTTGGAACCCCGGACGATGCAACCACAAAGACATACATATCTGAAGCAGCTGAAGTGCAATTGCTGATGTGCGCAAAGTGAATAGAAAAACACATGCAAATTGAGTAAGTTCGAAAGTTCCAGGGCCAACGAGCTGCATAATTAGAACTGCAGTCTGGATCAAGAGTCTAAGATGATGTGATTGCGCAGCCCAACCAGTCATCCTTGTTGCACATAATGATCTTTCGTCCGACTATTTGGTCGGACGATAGATGTGCTTGATCAATCAGTGGATCACTTATAACGTTAACGACCTCACAAGAAAACTGGACGAAGATGGAACGTCCTGAGACACAATACATAATTTAATCGCTAGAAGAATTTGACCACCAAGTGCCTCTCGTCATAGTCTGTCCTAGCGGCCCCACACTGGAAAGGTGAGTGAAGTCACAAAACTGTCAGCGTCATCGAACAAAGCAAAGTCTAAAAAGTATGTCATCAGTCGCTGACATTTACATCGTTTTATACATATTCTGTGGCCGCTGTGTTGATACTCATACTCATGCCCATATTCTCGTATGAGGATTGCGGAGACCCCATCAAGCCGTACAAGGGAGAGACAAAAAAGGTAACATGGGGCTAAGCCCCAATAGAGTCTGTATGAGAAATCTGCCCTACCGTACCTAAAATATCCGAGCTATGCAAGTCGTACAGTCTACACACAACTGGAGCATCCGAAGAAACATCACCTAATGTGATTGCTCTCCTATGGATTGCACGAGCCATTGCCCTCTGTAGAGCAATGGACACACGCGGTCTAAAGTAAGCTACAAAGTATGAGAGTGAGAGTGGTACCCCCTGACGCCTAACATGATAAGCTCTCGCGCACTCGCTGACAAATTGTCAAATGCCGTGTCCATCGCTCCATATAACTCCAAGGCTAGAGGAACAAAGAGGTGACCTCGCTGCATGCCCCTATACTTGGAGACCTTGCGACCTGCTGCTGCACTCGCCGCCCATCCAGGAGGATGGATAATCACTCCCTCCGAAATTGTATCCCGCATAGGGTCTGTGACCACGACATCCGCTAGTGTCACCTGATCATCTTGGACCAAGTATAAGTCTGCCCTGACACGTGTCGTCTGCAACGTATACGAACGCTCCCTTCAAGCTAAGTATCCACTCTCTCGTGCCATAGCAAACACTATGTCTCTAATGGCATCATGTGTAGCTATCCTCTGTTCTCCAAAAGGACACCATGTCATGCGGACCGCCGCTGTTTCTAGTGTAGTACCACACTCACAAGTGAGTAGTGAAGATGCAGATGGGTGGACCAAACCTAGGCCAAACCTCATTGCTGTAGAGAAAGTAGCCGGTGCGAGTCGGAAAGCCCTAATGCATGGTCAAGCTAGGATCCACGAGCCTGCACCCTTGCCGGAGCAAGAGCGTAGATGTGCTCTAGTAGCTTGAGGAATGGACGAGTCAACTAAGAGAGAATGTAGCGTATGCTCACACTGTCTCTCCATCAAGGAAGACTGTAGACCTCTAGTCCAATCTGACGATAGTGAAGCAAATGATGGAAAACACTCTCGTGCTTGTGGGGATAGACTACCTCTCGTCTGCCGCAATAACACTTGGAGAGAAAAGGATCCTCCCTCCACCTCTGTCACATAAGTCTCCAAAACCGGCCTATCAGCAACAACAAAACAAGAGGCAAGTAGGGGTGCCGAGAGAGCCCAACTACCCAAAAATGCTATAGGTGCCATCTCCTCCATAGAAAGCAAGCCAACCCCACCACATGAGATTGGTAGAGCCGTCTGTCTACGTGCCAAATCCCCTGTCACACACTCAAAAGTCCCTGGTCCAATAATATCACCAAAGACTCCCATAATCCTCCTATCAAATGCTCTCAAACGTGATAGGAAGGACGGTGAGGAAGGAACTCTACGGATGAGGTAGGATTGTTGACGAGCAATACTAGAAGAGAGTATACCAAATGCCACCTACGGATCTCCTAGTAATGGAAGGTCATCCACATGGAGAACATCCTCTACAAGGGCAGCGTCCAAGAAGCGTGTGATGAAATCTTCCGATCTTATTGGCACTCCAAGAACCCAAAGTCCATCTGTGGATGTGATACACCCCTCTGGAAGCTCAAGGTGGGGAGGGATACCTAAAGGAGACCATGCCCTACACTTTGACACCTTGACTCTCAAGCCTACTAGATGTAGCTCGGTAGTCAAGTAGTCAAAGGCTTGCCTAATCTGATCTACAGGGCCTACGATGTGTGTATCATCTGCCAATGATGGAAATACACAACCTGGCATGGCCAAAGTAGTAGATAGGAGAGCTCTAAAGTGAGACATGGCAAATAAGAGCCCCCCAAAGGATCTCCCTGTCGTGTACCAACAGTTGACTCCAAGACGATGACTCCCTCCTGTGAACCACCATGCTGGTAGTAAAGGGAAGCAAGAGAGCCATAAAAAGACCGCACAAAAAGAATGAGACTCGCCAAGGATCCACCAGCCTCTCTAAGCTCTCTAAAGATGGATGCACGTGAGATGCTATTAAAAGCATTCTCAACATCCACCTGTAGGATGACCCACTCCGGATGGATATCTAGGAGTTCTCTAATGCCTAGAGATATAGCCTCACATCCTCCAAGTGTAGCTACTCCAAATTGATGTGGACTAAGGTGCTGTCAAAAGTGAGAACGATGTTGAAAGACAATGGTCCGACTGACCAAACGGAAAAAGATCTCTTCAATAGCAATCGGTCTAATGCCTCCTGTGTCCTCAATCGCGAGAAGTTGACTAGCACCTAAGACCCGACTAACAGACATAGGAATGTCTCCTCTTGCTACTGCTGCAACCACCTGAAACAACTTGGTAAAACCCCTAGAAGGATCATATGCTTGAAAGCAATCTCTAAGGTGCTCATAAACCATCCCTGACAAGCCTCCTAAGGAAAGGCAAGGGGCAGTGCACAATGCTTGTGCAAATAGTGACCTATCAAGACATAAAGGCTGCTCAGGCTGATAATCTAAGACCTCTAGTGTTAGTCCCCCTACTGCTATAGGATGCAATGAGCGTAGGGAAGAGATGGTCTCATCAGTAGTACTCGCTATAGACAAAGGGTGTAGCGCTTGTGCTGCTCTACTAAACTCTCCCGCCTGACCCAATGTCTTACATTGTCATAATCGAGTGGAATCTGTGGTATCTTGTGGCAATGCTTGTCTCCTAAATCGTGTAGCCCTAACAGACTCCTCCTGAAGCGCTGCCCAATCCCCCGCTCGGAATTGACAAAATCTAGCCGCCACCTCTCTATGCCCCGCATGTCCCCCTCTAGCATAAGGAAGACACCATTGAGGGAGTATGAGGAATAGGAACCACGCTAACTCGTCCAAGGGATCACGTGCCAAATGATCCAGTGGTAGGCGAAAAGCCTGTCTAGCCTCATCATGGAGTGTGCGGGGTAGCCTATGGAATAGATGTGGACATGGAAAACTAGTCTCAAATAATCCCAAAATGCAACCCGCATGAGAAGCTAACCACTCACACGACTCAATCGGTATCCTTGGAATGATCAGCGAAGGTATAGAAGAAGCGTGTATAATCCCGAGTGTCACTGCTATCGAGAGTCAAACGTGGTGTCATCAGGTCCATTCTAGGAATTGAAATCCGCAATAGGAAAGCTCAATCTAAGTTTTTAGGTGCTAAGAGTTGATGGTGTGTCAACATTTTTGGGAGTGTGGAGTGACTGTAAGTGCACCGGCTTGATAAAAAATTAGAGGTTGGAGTGCGGTATGGAGTGCACACACCCACTTGAAGTTGGAGTGATTATCTGGAGTTGAGTCTTAATCCATGCAATTCCAATTTAGATTCTTTCACTATGGATTCACTTCCTCATTTATTGAAATTTCAAAATCTTCTGAATTAGTGTAGTCAAACGTGGTGTCATCAGGTCATTCGGGTCCAAAAGCAAAGGACGGATATAGATTTAGAATGATTTCTCACCATTATGGTCAAATTTTGGATTATCTAGAAGACTCTCGGACATTTCAAGTAAATCCACGGAGGTAGTTGCAAGAAAACCTGTCCAAAAGTGTAATACTTTCAGTTACATGACTAACTATCTTGTAAAGCTATGAATGAAGAAAGATTTTACAAGAAGTGTGCTAGTCACATGGCTTCTTGAAAGTCTGCTCGAAATTGGAAGGAGAATTGGAAGGACAAATGTACATGAGAATGAGAAGGATTCATTGAAACTTAAATGAGAATGTAGGACCATCAAAGATAAATTGAATCACCAATGTCCCCAATATGCAAGAATGGATCTTCTATTTGGTGCAAGAGCTAAAATTTTCCACCCGTGTTTGTGACTTTAGGAGTAGAAAATGATTTTTTTGAGATGGTCATAGATGAGGAAACTGGATCACAAGTTACAATTGAGAGGCACTTGGAGGATGGTGTAGAAGAGACATCTAGATTTAGAAAGCAATATCTTATCAGATTCCCAAGTGTTTTCTGTTCCTAGCACGCAAGAGTCATTTCCCTATGTGAAATTATTGCATGGGGCTAACAAAGAGTATATTGTGCAAGGGCAAGGTAGGAGGAAGAGAATAATACTCCAACATTTCAACAAGAAGACATGGGAACTTTATCATTTCAACTATCAAGATAGGAGTGTGAAGACTTTCCACCTCAACCAACTACACCTGTAGATGACAAATAGTGGCCATGAGAAGGAGAGCATGATAAGGATGTGGAAGGGAATAGTGAAACTTGTAAAAGAAGAAGAGTTTCACTCACAAAGATACCTTTGGTAACAAAGACACCTTTAGCTGCCAATGTAGTTGTATTTGCACAAGATCTTAAAAATGTTAAAAGAATGAGGAGAGATTTTGTGGAAGCAAGAGAGAGATGTAAATTGGCAAAAATTGAAGCACAAAAAATTGCCAAGAAAAATTAAGCATAAAAAGTACATTGAGAAAAGTGTATTAAATTCCAAGTCGGAGAAGAGTAGAATTAAAGAATGAAACTCAAAACCCAAGCAATTTGTGCATGTGATATTAGAATTAGCAAAATTAAGGAAGAAAACAAAGGGAATCAAAAGTATTATGATATAAATACTCCACCTATTGAGAGTTGCAACAACAACACAAAATGTCCCATGCCAAAATACATTTCTTACAACTCAAGTGATAGTGAATAGTGTGAAAGAGCTAGAGTTTTTCCTTGCATTTTGAGTTTAAGTTTTAGTTGTAAACAAGTGATGGCTTTTACTCTAGCCACCACTTTGTCTGTTTTTGGATTTTCCAGATCCAAAAGAATTGTAAATTGTGTTTTGAGTGATATACTTTGTTCTTGATATAATTATTTACCACATGTGGCTCTATCTACTAGGAAAGTAAGGTGCTGGCTCAATCTACCAACTAAGGTGATGTCTTGTTCTCTTGAACTAGTTTCATTTCAATATGCTAATCTTGTTATTGTTCTTTTAAATTGGTTTTGTTTTGATTTGATCTTCTGATCTTTTTATTGTTTCCTTGAATTGGTTTCATTTTGATCATCAAGAGAAAACCAAAGTTGTCTCTCTAATGTGAACTATTTATGCTTTGTAATGTGAACTGCTTTTTCAAAAGTCAAGTTAGGTCACATAAGGAAAGTGAAATTAGTAAATAAAAAGAAATTAATGTTTGGTAAGTGCTTGGAAATCTTGGTCTTGCTTGGGTATTACAAGGGTATTGCTTGAAAAGTGAGGTCTCACGCGGTGCTTGTTGAGTTTCCACTAGAAAAGTAGTGTCTCATTTGTAAAAGTTGGTCTTTGTATTTGGGTCTTTGCTTTTTGAGGTTTTGTGCAGGTTTTACTTCAAATATACATGCATTGAGGTCTTTCTAGGGTTCCATGGGATGTGTGATTGCACCTAATTTCTTTCTCCTCAGTGGTGTATTGGTCGTATGGAAGCTGGTCAAGCTTTAGGTGTAGCTTTTGCTTATGTTAAAGCATGATTAGATTGATTTAAATGAATTAGAATGATGCACAATAAACAAAAACCAAAAGTGACACAATGCTTCACAAGGAAATCAAAAGACAAGCCAAAATTGACAAAATTCTTCCCAAAAAAATCAAAAGACATGGTGAAAGTCAAATGATATCAAAAGGAAAATCAGAATGAAATCAAAAGACATCAAATGAAGTCATAAGTTTATCAAAAGGCATGACAATGATATCAAGAGGCATCATATGGGAGTCATGAGTTAAACCAAAGATATTACAAGGAAGATAAATGCAAAGAAAAAAAATGAGGTTATGTATAAATATAAATTAAATATGATTTAGTGCATATCTCATGTAATCATATCCTCTACAATATGAGGAGTCTCAATGGTACTCTCTACAACAAGAAAAGGGTAAATAGTATCATGGATAAGAGTATCACTTGGAATTATGAAAAGTAACTCAGGAGGAGGAATAGTCTCCACATACTCCCAAACTATATGCTTTGACTTGGGAGGGAAGCACTCTAATTGGATCTGCTCTAGAGTTGCATCCATGTGTCTAATGATAGGTCTAGCAATATATGATGGGCTATATATCTCCAAAGGAGATCCCACTCCCCATCATGCATAGGGAGATCCTAAAAGGCAAAAAGCTAGACCCTCATATGGATCCACATTATATTCTCATAGATGACTTGATGTCCGTTCATCAGCAATGAACCAATAGTGGACCTCTTATCTACTCCAAATCTGTCTAGAGGAGCTATCAAAAGGTAACATAATGAATGAAAATCTGATACAAAAGAATAAAAAGGAGTGAAATGGTGAAGGATTGATAGTACCATAGAGATGGTTCCTAAAATATGGTAAGAAGGCACTATCCATGAATAATATACCTTGCAAAGAGCGACCAAAGGTGGTAAATGTATTGTAATTTCTCTATATGTAATCTTAGTACCGGTCCATATACCCATCCATGTCATCAAACACTCCTATGAGACATGCATCATTGTGTACACCCTCCGGTAAGGAACCATTGCTCCACATGTCTCTCAACAAATACTCACAAACTTGTCTTGTGAAATGTAATGTTACAAGGACAAGAGAAACCCCAAAAGAAATGTAAGAGAAACATAAGACTTCATCCCTTAATATTCTGATGCCCCGGAGGAGCACCTTGTCTTTATTATATAGCAAAGAAGATCTACTCAAAGGGAGCTACAACCTTGGATCAAAGACATGGATTAGTAACATGTTAGTGAGCTCTACCCTTAGATAAGCTGCATGGAGTGGTGACATTTCAATCCTTGTTCTATTTGGTTGGTCAAACAAGTTTGACCAAAAAGAATCTTTGTGGAATCTTCTTATAAGAAGCTCAAAATAGCATGGGTGAGGTACCATTGGAAAGCTCTTGATGAGAAAAAAGAGAGAGGAAGAAGGCAACACCTTTTCTCTTAGAGGGAGGAAACTATCATTTTTAAGTCCTAATTCATCCGTTTAGGACTCCAAAATTAGCTCTAAAGTTTTCAAGGTGTTTTTGGCCTCTATCCTATTAGTGAAGGTACTCTTTTGGTGACACTTCAGATTGATCTACTTAGACCATTATATAACATCCCTCAAGATATTAACAAGCCAATTTACACCTCTAGATAATCTATCTAGCTAATAGTATTAGCTAATGGTATTAGCTAATGGTATCTGTCTAGCTAATGGTAATGGAGTTCAATTGCAACTTTTAATCCTAAGCAATCAAGGTCCAATTCTTGAATTTCTTCAATAGATTGTCTAATCTGATTTTGATCCAACCATGCACACTTGGTAAATGTCATATTGTCTGCCATTGATTGTGGATTTATATCAACTATCCACACTCCTAGAAATCCTATATATTTGGCATATCTCACATCTTTTTGTATCCAAGAATGTGTACAATCTCTACACCTAAGATCTCAATATCTGAATCTATCAATTTCCTCTTTGGACTTCACAAAATGGTTATCTTTCAAAAAATGATTGCCTTGTCAAACCTACTAAGGTCCTTTATTGGAAATGCTCTTCCGGTCTTCTATTGGAAATGAGTCTCTCTACATGCACTCTCCACTCTCATGAATAATTTGTTAGCCACTTTCAAAAATCTCTCCAATACCTTTCTCCCTTTAAACAATTCCTATTCTTGTCACTTTTTAGTTGCACTCTAGATTCACATAGAGAATGCTATTTGCCCTTTAACACTCCTATGCAATGGTCATTAACAGCTTTTGAGTCCAAGCTACACATTTAGTAGAATCTATTTTGTCTTGACAGTGTTGCACTTTCAAAAAAAGCACCAAATAGCTCAAGGAAGTATAGCCCAAATCACCTTACAAATATTACTGGTGTTTGAAGAATGCATTGGCTCTTCTTTTATTCAAATCGCTCCAAAGGGGAGACTTCTTGAGACAAGTCAGATTGTGGCAAGAACTTGATATCACTCCACACACATGGTCAAATTTAGATACCAAGGAGGATATGAGTATAAGTCTAATTTAGAGACAAGTGTAACAACCCAAAGATAGAAGCACACAAGATTGGAACTTCCAAGAAACTCCAATGTTCCAAAGGAGCAATGTATCTTGATTATATAGCTAAGAGGATCCCTCCAAGGGAACTACATCCTTGTGTAGCACTCTTGGAGTGGATCCTCTTACATTAGATTAGATTCATGGATTGGTGACATGTTATCACACATTCTATTTGGTTGGTCAAACAAGTTTGACCAAAGGAAATCTTTTGGAAATCTTTTTTTTATGAAGCTCAGAATAGCATGGAAGAGGTACCATTAGAAAGATCTTGATGAGACAAAAAGGGATGACAAGATTTTTTTTTTCAAGGGGAGACAGGATTTCATTTTGAAGGTCTTATTATTTCATTTAGGCCTCTAAAATTTGCTTTGAAGTTTTTGGTGTGTTATTGGCATCTGCACTATTAGTAAAAGTCCTTTTAGTGACTTCTCTATCTGATCTACTTAGACCATTATGTATAAAATCTGTAAAGATATTACCAAGCTAATTTTTCTAGCTAATGATAATAGAAAAAGTGAGAATATGGTCTAATTTGGAGAGCATGGAAAATATATTGAAGATCACAATGTTAAACAAAAACTCATCAAAATAAAACCAAAGAACTTTGAATGGTGAATTGAATTTTATTTCTTAAAGGAAATATAAAAGCATGACATGTTTTAACTGGAAGAGAAGGATATTTAAAGGAGTCCAAGAAGTTTAAATCACTTCACCAAACCCAAAAATATCAGCAAGTTTGAAATCCTTCAAATCCTTTGTTACGTATGCTCCACCCAAATCTTACCAAGATAATATCTTCATCCTTATAGAAAAAGCACAAGTCAGCTCTAAATCAACAAACTGCTTCTCAATCAAACCAACCACAAAGGACTTTGCTGCAATAATTAAACTAAAAAATAATAAAAACCCTTACCACTTGTGAAATGAATGATGCATCTCATGTCATCACATATCACTTGTCTATTGATAGGATAAGATTCCTTCCAATTGAAGTAGGTCTCTCCATCTATTTTAGGTAGGTCTTTGTGCCAAGGAGAAGAGTGTTCTATCCACTAATCACACACACCTAGGGAATCCTTTTAACCCAAAGACACTCAAAATTCTTTCCCTTTCTTTTCTATCCAGCCATGTCACTTCCCTAGCCAAATTAGATAGAATATTGAGAATAACTTGCTTTGTAAATTTTATAGTGGATCTTGATTTAATACTCCAAAAATTAGTTCCTCTTGATATACAAGCTCTATTCCCATTATGACCAGATTGGTCCAAGGCTAGAGCAAGTTGAATCTACACAAGGGTCTATTTCCTTCTAAACTTACTCTTTCACAAGATATCATGATCTTTACAAGCTCCATCAAAGTATAAAATTAATTTTTTAAATCTATAAAAATAAAATTTTTAAATGGAATGGGATCCAAATTCTAATGATTTGGGAGATGAATGCACTATTTTAACCCATTACCATTCTATCTATCAAATAATGTGAAGAGTGTGCAAAGTCCCACTACCTCAATAGTAATTCTCCCTCTTGCAGGCAAGTATAGTCTATATCTTATTCTTTTGGGTCCAAATTCTCTGAAATTTCACAAAATCCATTATCACTATCAAGCTCATCATGCCATTTGAGCTCACCTTGCCACTCCACTAGTTGTGAATGCATACATCTTTTAATTTTGTTTATTAACTATTGCTAGGTATTGATGCAAGGCATGTCAATATTGGAGATAACCAAGATTGACTCTCTTGCACTTTCAAATTAGTGCACCATCTACAAGATTTTCCCAACCTTTTCTTCTCTCAACTCTTCTTTGCAAATTAACCAAGATTGACCTTGTGTACTTTCAATGACTATGTTGAACTCTCATGTGTGTGATTGACCTTATTGAATCTTATAAACCTTGAATCTCTAAATTGAACACTTCAAATGGAAGATTGACCCTATTGAGTTTAACATTAATGCACTCAAAACTTTTTGTCACTAAATTGAACACCCAAGATGCAAGATTGACCTTGTCACTACATTGAACACTGGGATTCCAGATTGACTCTAAACACTCAAATGTGAAATTGATGCTCTTGCACTCAAGAACTTTTGGGAGATGAATTCCACTTCCTCTTGCACTTGAGAACTTTTGGAAGTTCAATTCAACTTGGCTGCAGTAAGCGGTGCACTCAAGTTGAAAAATTCTCTTAGCTTGAAAAACCTTTCTTGCACCCAATTCTATTCATTCTTTCTATTATCACATTGCAAGCATTTGTGCAAAGCCCAAATTATAACATCCTTGTTTGATTTGTGTCTCTCATTTGCAATTGGAGCTTCTTAGTTTGTGCTACTTTTCCATCTAGTTTTAGTTTCAATTGGTTTGAAGACTCTTTTAATGCACTTACCATCATCTTAATTAATGTTAAGTCAGATGGTTAATATTTACAAGAGGACCCATAAATTGTAGAAAGCTATCGGTCATGATTTCCAATGTCCATAAAAGTTTATAACTATAGGTGGATACCTATAAAATTTACAAGTCATCTCACTCCCTCTACACAAAAGAAATCACAAATGGATCTTTACAAGAGGTGAAAACCTCATTTTGAAACCCTTGTGTAATGCCATGCAAACAATATAACGTGCACATGAAGAAGAAGAGATCTGCAATTGATAGATATGTGTGGTATTGTTATTATAGTAAAGAGTCGTTCAATTCAAGGATTAATACCTAGTTGTTCCAATCAACACTATCACTCCCATTGTAAATGATTTGTAATTGAATTTGGGGATTACAAGTGGAATATATATGTTGTAGATTATCTATAATTGGATTTGGAGATTACAAGTGGAATATATACATATATATGTCTTTGAGTATATGCCTATCTTCAAGAACCACCACATAATGATTAAGATTTTGTAGAGTTGGATGTGCATATTCACTAGCTACTACAAATAGTTGATGAATTGGAATTCAAGAACCAAAACTCCACAAGGAGAAAGAAGGTAGTACATAGACAATGAAATTTTGGAGGAATTGAATGAGAAAGTCAAAATGTTCTTGTTTGTATATCTGATTGAAGTGAAGAAACTCTCTCATTGATATTTTATATCAATCTGTTGAGAAGTGCGCAATGTTATCCTATGGTTGTTATAAGGCTATTGAATTGAAGAAACTCTCTCATTGATATTTTGTATCAATCTGTTGAGAAGTGCACAATGTTATCCTATGGTTGTTATAATTCAGATTATTTAGTACAACTTCAATACCAATATTCTATAAATCATTTTAAGGGTTTAAAACATCCAAAACAGGTATGTGCACTCTACTATTATTTTCAAAAGGGCTTTGGAGCACAAAAGATGAACTTGAAATCTTCTTGAGTGGATGAGTGATATGTGACAAATATATACGTGTTAGAGATTGGAACATGATAGTGCAATATTCAAGGAGACTAGTATTGCTATTGGACATATCAAACATGCAACTATGTAGTAGGAGCTTGAGAAACAATTGCATGAGAGTGCAAAATCTTTTTTGCATGTCTGCTCAAGTAGGTTTGTGTACCATTTGATAGTGCAAGAAAGAATAGAGTAAATGTGAGAGGAGATGAAGATCAATGAGATGTACTATTCAACAAATAGCAATGAGTGTGCACAAATTGGGGCCTTAGGTGTAAAAGACAAAGACCAAGGAGAGAAATAGGAGAATGGAAGATCACATTGGGACACTTGAGTGTAGGAAACTCCAAATGCCTAGTAGGAGCTTTAGCTTTGGTATTTATAGGGAGCATACAAGGCTCTTGAAAACCTTCTCAAGAAGCTTCCTTGAGCTATTTTCTTGGAGTGCAAACCAAGTTAACCGGGAAGCTTCTCAATCTTCTAGAAGCTATCTACTTGATATGCAAGTTAAGCTAGTTGGAAGCTTCTAGAAGCTACCTACTTGGGGTGCAAGCTAAGCTAACCAGGAAGCTTTCAAAGAAGCTTCTTCCTAGAAGTTATCACTTGGCATGCACATTGCCTAATACTTGGGAGTGTACCAAGTAGCTTCCTAGATATTTCTAGAATATTCTAGACTAATTTGGCTCATTTTCTACTTTGTTAGCCTTGACTAACTTTGTTGTTAAACTCCAAATAGTTATATATTCTCCCACCACTAGTTGGTGATGTCCTCATTGCCATTGAAGCTTCAAACTCTTTGGATGGCCATTTGTGCATTTTGCATATGAAAAAGAGGCTCCCAAGTGGCATCATGAAGGGGATACCCTTTATAGAGGACTTGAACTCTATATGTTGTTGACGGCCTTGTTGAATGTGGCAATGTGCAAGGATCCGATCAACTTCATACACTTCATAATCATTGATAGGGACAGGAGGAGAGGAGGTTGGACATGATAGGAACAAAGGGTTTCAACTTGGAAATATGAAAGATAGGGTGGATGCACATATGACAAGGCAAGGTAAGTCAATAAGCAATAGGAGAAATGATTTAGGTGACATCAAAGGGTCCTATCCAATTAGGAGCAAGCTTATAGAATTGGGTCCAATGGAAAGAGTAGGTTTTTGAATGAAAGTATAAACTTATCACCAACTTGGAAGGTGAGATCATGACAATGGTGGTCTGCATATTGCTTTTAATGATTTTGAGCAATAAGGAGATGAGATTTGGCTTGTTGGAGGGACTAGGACATGGTGGTCAAGATGGTGGAAGTATGAGGGATGTGAGATGGAGGAGGAGCAAGAAGAGATTTTGGAACAAGTGGATCTTGGCCAAAATTGAAGAAGAACGGAGAGAATCTAGAGCTTGCCTATTTGGAATTATTGAATGCAAACTCCGCAGCTGCAAGACATTTATCCCAATTGGTATGGTGAACAGTGATGAAGACACAAAGTATATCCTCCAAGGTGCAATTTGCACGTTTAGTTTGTCCATCAGTTTGAGGATGATAGGCCATGGATAAAGCAAGCTTGGTGCCAAGCATCTAGAAGAGTACTTGCTAAAATTTTCTAGTGAACTGAGGATCATGGTCAAAGATAAGTACACGAGGCATCCCATGATGCTTGAAGATAATATCAAAGTAAATTTATGCCAATGTTGGAGCATCCATGGTATCAAAGGTTGGTGCAAAATGGATTTGCTTACTAAGCTTATCCATAAACACCAATATTGATATATGACCTTGCTTTGTCTTAGGCAAGGATGTAATGAGATCCAAGCTCAAGTGTTCCCATCAAGCATATGGAATGGGGAGTGGTTGAAGGAGTCTATTTGGTTTTTGGTTGTTGGTCTTGTTACATTGCCAACTCTCACACAATCATAAAAAATCTTGAACATCTCATGCCATGTTGGGTCACAACCATTGGTGCTGGAGGGTACCCAAGGTCTTATCCACACCCATATGAACAATGATTGGTAAGTCATGGGCTTCTTGGAGGCACACAAGTTGGAGATCACCCTTGGCTGGAACATATATCTGGTCCACATGGAATAGAAAGCCTTCCTTGAAGGAGAAGGTGTTGTATTCCTTGTCGCATGTTGCAAGAAAACCTTGCACCATCTGAAAGAAAGGATCTTGTTATAGAGCTATCTTTAACTCAATTTGGACCTTGGAATCAACTATCACCATCATAATTTCTGCCGTGATGAGAGGAAGAGACTTCAAATTAGGTCATTGTGATAGGGCATCAAGGATGACATGGAACCAACCAAGTTTGTATCCAAGTTTGATCTCAAAAAATTGAAGTTGCTCCTCACATCGATGATATTGACTCTTCATGTGTTCTAAATGTAATATTTGCAACAAGGTTTTGTGATCAATTTGCATGATCACCTATTTTTCCAAGAGATAATACCTCCATACTTTGGTGGCATATACCATTGCTAGTTGTTTTCAATCTTGTGCAGAATAATTCCTTTTTGTGGTGTTTAATTGGCAAGACATAAAGGCAATGAGATGTAATCCATCATAATCCATCAAGATGTAATCCATCTTGATGCAACACAACTCTAATGGCAAAGTTAGAAGCATCAAAATCAACCACACAAGGTAGTTGAGGATCATATGGTTGAAGAATGGGTGTTGAAGACACTATATGTTTCTAGAATGCTTCTTCATGCTTGGTGGTCCATTGAAAGCTTGATTTTTTCTCAAAGAGGTTGATCAATGGTGCTACCACATGTGCATAATAGTGGATGAACCATTGATGAAAAGTTGCCAATCCATTAAATGCTCACAACTCTATGGCATCCTTTAGAGTAGGCCAATCAGTAATGGCCTTGAATTTCTCCTCTTCCATTTTTAGGGTTGATTCCTTTTGATTAGACTTGTGACCCAAGACATTAACTTCCTTCTGCCAAAAGGTATACTTTGACTTTTTGAAATAAAATTCCATTGATGTAGTCACCTTAGGACTTCTTGCACATGATTTGTGTGTTCTGCCTCCATCTTGCTATATTTTAAAATATCATCCAAGAACACCACCATGTACCAATCCAAGAGTCCATCCCAACACCCGATGCATCTAAATCATGAAGACTATTGGAGTATTAGTGAGCCCAAAAGGTAGAACTCTCCATTCATAATACCTATAACTTGTGCAAAAGGTAATCTTTTGCACATCCTCCCTATCAATGGAGATTTGCCAATAGTCTCTACAAAGATCCAACTTGGAGAAGTATCATGCTCCACTCAATTGATCAAGCAAGTTATAAATTTGAGGCAAGGAATATGCATTCTTCACTATTTGTTTATTGGACCCATGAAAATCAATACAAAAAACAAAGCACTCCATCCTTCTTTGGAACAAATAGTACCAATGCTTCCCAAAGAGACTACTATTTTGTATAAAATCCCTTTCCAACAACTCCATAAGGGTTGTTTGAAACTCCTCTCACTCCTTTGGTGAGAGCCAATAGATTGGTCTACTCATTAGACTATTCCTTGGCAATAATTCAATCTTGAAGGGCATACCATGATCAAAGGGTAATCCCTTTGGCAGCTCATCTAGAAACATCTTCAAACTCCCAAACTATTTGATCAACCATTGCTTGATCAACCACTGCTTGCTAAGGCTCTTGATGATGCTTAGATTCTCCTTGTGCTATCAACTTGATCCACATTGTAAAAATAGACTTATCTTCCTCCAAAGCTTGCTCTATAGTTGCTTCACTGACAAACTTCCCATCTAGTGACTTATCTTCCTTCAAAGCTTGCTCTATAGCTACTTTCCTAACAAACTTCCCATCTTAGGACTTATCTTCCTTCAAAGCTTGCTCTATGGCTATTTTCATGACAAACTTCACATCTTGGGACTTATCTTCCTCAAAGCTTACTCTATGGCTATTTCCATGATAAACTTCCCATCTTTGGACTTATCTTCCTTCAAAGCTTGCTCTATGGCTACTTTTGTGATAAACTTCCCATCTTGGGACTGACTATTTTTAGGTGTCTTACTCAAAGGGTGCCAAAAAATCTAATTGGAAATTCCTACCTTGGTGTTGTACTTGAATTTCTTGTCGGGTCCAATCAAATTGAACCTTATGACGTTCAATCCAAGACAAACCCATAATGACATCATAGTGTTAAGGTATCACCAAACCTCATACACTCCAAATATTCCTTCCTAATCTTGAATATAATAGGATGTGAGGTATGAAATGCATAACCTTTTCTACCATTTGACATCATCAATCTACTTCCAATTACTTGTTTGATAGTAATATATAATTCCTTTGCTAATTTCATAGACAACAAATTCTCTAAACTTCCAAAATCAACCAAAATCAACCAACCACAATCAAATATCATACCTTGCAAGTGAAGTAAACTTGCATAGGTCCGGCCTTTGATCCCATTGGAACTAATCAAGTTCTCAATAGGTGGCTCAAAATCTCCTATTGGGATTTTTTGTTTCCTTGATCATTTTGTTCCACAAACTCCATCTGAGTGACTTGTTGAGGTCACCCATTGTTTAGTGGACATTGTTGTGCGTATATACATTGCTACACAACATACATTGCTGTCAACATCATACACTATAGACACATAACTCACACATAAGTCATACATAGACTCTAAAGTTCCACAATTACCTCCTAGCTGGCGGTTAGTCCCTCTATTTCCAAATCTAATCCAAGTATATGGTCTACCCTATGATGGGCAAAGATCAAGAGGCCGGGTGTTATCAAGCCCCATCATTAGTCACCTATCTGCAATCTATACCACATAAAGGATGAACTAACTATAAGTCAAGTACATTTAGGACATAACCATTGTCCTTGAGGAACCACCATGAGGGGAGGAGTCATACATGCCATATGCCATCAAACAGCTATCACGCACTAACATAGTAGCAATTCCACCAAAAGAGCCATATAACATACACCTCAAGCCTGCACGTACAAGTGCCAAGCTTGGATCCATAGTACCATCAATGTTTGAGAGGTAGCATAGTACACAATTGCGCACATGATCCCTCCAAAAAACACGATCATGTCCTTCCAACACAAGGACTCCAGATGGCAAAACCTTGCACACTCTCAAGATAGTGTGGCCTTTTGAAACATCAAGTGTTGTTGGTGCTGTCTGCTATAGATATACATAATCACTTGGATGAAATGGATGGATCGAGGGTCTATACACTCTTCCTTGAATAGTAGCATAATGTAAGGTATCCCTATGTTGAGAAATCACCTAGTTCTCAAAGGCCATTGGCATCACTCTCCAAAAAATCTTTGCTTGTTAAGAACATGTGCTCACCCATACATCTAGATCATCCAAGTCAAGACTAGTAGCATTTCAACAAATGGCTGTAGGTAAATCTGAATCTAGTCCATAGAGTAGGAAGTAAGGAGAGAAGGATGCTAAGGAGGCTTACCAGCTTAACCAATTGCCCATGACCAACCAAGGTAACTAGAGATCCCAATCTCCTAAGTGGCTCCTCTGCAAACCATAATTTCACAATCCTCTCTTCACCATCTGAACTGTGGGCCAACGTCTCTCACTCAGGATGAACCTCTGATGGCTATTATGGTAGCACACTATAATTGTGCAAGGATAGCAGGGAAACACAAATGCACAAACACAAGTTTCACACTCAAACTCTGATGCCCCAAAGGAGCACCTTCTCTTTATTATATAGACAAAGAGGATCTCCTCCAAGGAAGCTCCACCATAGGATCAGGCACATAGATAGGTGAGATTTTGGCAAGCTCCACCCTTTGATTACCTACTTGGATGGGTGATATGTTGGTCTTGGTCCTATTTGGTTAGTCAAACAAGCTTTGATTGGAGGGAATCTTTTAGGAAATCTTCTTGTAGGAATCTTAGAATCGTGTGGGTGAGGTACCATTGGAAAGCTCTCGATGAGACAAACCAGCAAGGAGGTAAGGCCAACCTTTCTTCCATTTGGAAGTGGGGGAGGGGGGGGGGGACATGTGCACATTTTTGAGACCTAATTCATCCGTTTAGGCCTCCAAAATTGCCTTCAAAGATTTCAAGCATATTTTGGTTCCTACTCTATTAGTAGAAGTCCTCTTTTGGTGATATCTATTTTTGATCTATTTAGTCCATCATGTGTTACGTCCGTCCAAATGTTACTAAACCAATTCTCACCTTTAAATCATATGTCTAGCTATTGGTTCTAAGGTTTTCAAGTCTATGTTGGTTTCTGCCATATTAGTAGAAGTACTCTTTTGGTGATTCTATTTGATCTATTTTGTCCATCATGTTTTACATCATTCCATATGTTACCAAACCTAATTTCACATCTAGATCATATGGCTAGCTCTTGGTATTACAAGCACCATGGACTAAGAAGGCCTGGTGGCAAGGAACCCCAACTCCATCATACTACTCCAAGGCTAACACTCCAAGATTCAAGACATTGCTCACTAGAGAACTCAATGAGAGAGTGATAGTTGCAAATGAAAGGATGATGAATACCTCCTCACTCCTTGTTTATATACTTGTGAAATAATTATGCACTTAAGTTACTATTTACCATAACAACTCAAGTTACTAGGCTAAAAGTCAAGTAAAGTCAAAAAGTATAAAGGAATATCCGTCCACATGGCATACTCCACTAAGCATGTGATCTTATCTTGACCCAATACTAAGTCAAAGATTTCTTCACATGGGCTATACTTGGACTATAGAAGAATCTAAAACAAAAAAGCTTGCAAGCCCAAAAATTCTCAACTCTTTTCTCAAAGCCAAACACCTAGGAATAACACCAAATCAACACACTAGAATCCAAAATGATGGTGCTCATCTTTTCCATTTCCTCTAAAGTAAAGTCCTCACTATCTTAGCTATGACTAACTTAAGCTAATCATAACTAATGTAGAACCATCCTTTATCTCTATATAAATAATATCTCTCAAGTATTTGTAATACCAAGCTAAATATCACAATACCACACACATGCACAAATGGGTGTTACAAAACCACGCTCTTTGCTAAGCCATCTACCCCAGGGTGATCTTGGGAGGTAGTATGATAATTAATCAAAGCCTTGTCACACAAGATCTGAAACTCCTCCAAGGACTTTATACCCTAATTGGTTAGAACCTCAATTGGTGTACCAAAATGATTGAGAACCCAATCTAGGAACAAGTAAGCCATCCCTTCATTAGACTTGTAAGGAAATGCCACCAACTCAATTCACTTGGAGAAGTGCTCCACCATCACCAAAACATACTGATGATGTCTCATAGCCAATGATAAAGGTCCAACAAAGTCCAAACTCCAGCGGTAACCCATCCCATGATAGGTTATGGGTGTAGATGTGACGTAGGACATTAAATGATGCTCTAACTCAATCACAAACCACACATCTTGCAACAAATTGCTTTACATTGGTCTGCATAGCGCAACACCAATAATTACTCTGGAGTAAGCTATATGTACACTTTACTCCAAAATGTCCTAGCTCCTCATGAGCATGACGGACCAACTGTGGTCTTTGAGATGGAAGTGGTACTATTCTTACTCTACCATCCTCCTATAAACGTAAGAGGTGTCTGCCGTCCAATCTGAACTGCCTAGCTTGCTGAAGAACACAATCTCTCTCCTTGGCCCCAATTGTGCCACCCACAATACCAATGCAAGATAGTCCATGATCATCATGAATGTCTTGCTGAACTGTACAACTATCTCCACTCTATGGATCTATGATCTCAATAACTCCTCTTGTATGCACTAAGAGAGATACCACCAAAGCCTCAAAAATAAACAGAGAAAGGTAGATGCATGCAAACTTGACACCATCTCCTCATCTGTCTCACCATACCAACATGCTGATCTTGTCTGATCCTATTGGCTAGGGCATGAGTTTCTACTCAACCCATCTGCATCATGGTTCACCACTCCAAGTCTATGAACAATCGTGAAATCGTACTCTTGTAAAATTAGAGCCCATTGTGCAAGCTTCCCTAAAAGCTTGTCGGACTCCATCAATCACTTTAGTGGCTGATGATAAGTGATGAGAGTAACCGGGTTACCAAATTGATAATATTGGAAATGTACTACTACCCAAACTGCTGCCAAGCACTCTCCCTCATATGAACTATACTTTGCCTCTGCTTAATTGTTGGAGCAACTAGCATAGGCCACCACAAACTCTATCCCCTCATCATCATGTTGGGTGAGCATTGCTCCAAGCCCCAGCAAACTCCAATCAGTGCAAACATGAAATGGTCATTCTCTGATTGGTCTCCTCAAAATAGGTGTAGATTTCAACCTCTCATTGAGCTCTACAAAAGCTCTCTCTTGCTCATCTCCCCAACACCACTCATGTGTAAGCTTGGTCAGGTTTGTCAAGGCCTTAGCAATGGCACTAAATCCTCTAACATAGCAATAATAGAAGTTCACCAACCCAAGGAATGCTCACACTTGGCTCACATCCGTAGGTCAAGGGATATGTGCAATAGCCTCCACCTTGGTCTATTGAACACCAAGTCCTTTGGGGTAAATAGTGTGACCTAAATACTCAACCTGTTGATGGAAGAATCTACACTTCTCAAGATGTAATTTGAGTCCATGAGATTTCAACCTCTCAAACATCTCCAACAACTATCTTTCATGCTCCTCCACCATAGTGCTATAGACCAAAATATCATCAATATAGCACCAAGCAAAATCGAATCCAACTAGGATCCTATCTATGATCCTTTGGAACTCAATAAGAGCATTCCTTAACCCAAATGGTAAGAATCTCCACTGATATAACACATCCTTGCCATGAAGATCAATAGCCTAAAATGATGTCTTGGACTTATCCTCCTCCTTGATTGGCAATTGAGGATATCCTACTCAAAGATCCAAAGTACTAAAGACCTTTGCATGCCCAATTGCATCAAAGATCTCCTTCAATGTAGGCATGGCATATTGATCATCCCTAGTCTATTGGTTGAGAGGATGGTAATCTCCACACATCCGCCTATCTATGTAGTTGCCATGCATATCTTTCTTGGCTGGCATCATTGTAGCTAATGCATACACTCCATGTGAAATCTCTACCAAACCAGCCACAAAAAGGTCACTATTCAGGCTCAGAATCAATGCTCGCTCCATGTTATTATATCAATAAGGACATTGGAAAATTGGTGTATTGCTAGTCAACTCAATCCTTATACCAAGTCCTTTCAAAGCACTTAAATCCTTCATATTAAAGGCAAAACAACTCATGTAGCTCCTCAAGAACCTCCAAACCCTATGTCTTTCCTCTCTTATAAGCTTGGGTCCAAGATATGGCTCCCAAGTATCCTATGTAACTATTGTAGGAGTGGAAGACGTAATGACTGGCTGCTAAACTAGGCCCTTGGGAGTAGTAATGTCATGCTCCTAAGCACTAGAGGTCCCAAACTCACCGTGAAAAACTCTTTCTACTCTGGCTACAAGCTCCATACCTCCTCTAGCTACATCCCAAGTAGACCAAGGGTGTAATCCAAGTAGACCATGCTGACCTGGATGGACTCCAAGTTGACCACTCTCCCTAGTAGCCACTGGCTATGTCCCAAGAATACCCTGTCCACTTGATCCATTACCTCCAGCATGTGCCTGAATTGCCTTGATAAGCACAAGGTTCATAAGTGTTTGTATGGTGATGCCTATCATTCACATCCTATGCTGCTCTACCAAGCCAAGGCTCACGATCCAAGTCAAACAGTTCAGGTCCATAGCTTGACTTAACATCTAACGCATGGATGCCTTTGATACTGTTGGAATAGCGGTAGTACTAGTGAGAAAACCCATTGCCCGCTCTCTCTCATCGGCGTTGGGCTCCACCAACTATTTTAAGTGTGAGTCCCAAACCAGTCAAGGATCTCTCTCTCAAAAAGCATTGGAGCCTAGGAAACTCATAAGTGTGGGAAAAGCGGCTCTAGGCTATCCAACTAGGTTCACCATTACCATAGGTGACATATCAGCCACTACTACCGTTTGAGATTGACGCCTAACATCCAAGATGTCATCAACAATGATGTTGTCTAGTCACTGAATCCCATCATAAGCGTGTTGTAGAACTGTAATACTTTGAGGACAAGAGAAGAGAGAAAACACAGATTGCACACTCAAACATTTGATGCCCCAAAGGAGCACCTTCTCTTTATTATATAGACAAAAGAGGATCTCCTCCAAGGAAGCTCCACCATAGGATTAGGGACACAGATAGGTGACATGTTAGCAAGCTCCACCCTTGGATTACTTACTTGGATGGGTGACATGTCTGGTCTAGGTCCTATCTGGTTGGTCAAACAAGCTTTGACCAAAGGGAATATTTTAGGGAATCTTCCTGTAGGAATATCAAAATCATGTGAGTAAGGTACCGTTGGAAAGCTCTCAACAAGACAAAGCAGGGGGGAGGGAAGGCCAACCTTTCATGTGTTGGGAGGGGGGGGGATCCACACATTTTCAAGGCCTAATTCATCCGTTTAGGCCTCCGAAATTACCTTCAAAGATTTTAGGCATATTTTGGTTCTTACTCTATTAGTAGAAGTCCCATTTTGGTGATACCTCTTTTTGATATGTTTAGTCCATCATGTGTAACATCCTTCCAGATGTTACCAAACCAATTCTCACCTTTAAATCATATGTCTAGCTATTGGTTCTAAGGTTCTCAAGTCTATTTCAGTTTCTGCCCTATTAGTAGAAGTACTATTTTGGTGATACTTTTGTCTGATATATTTTGACCATCATATATAACATCATTCTAGATGTTACCAAACCAAATTTCACATCTAGATCATATGGCTAGCTCTTGGTATTACAGACCTCCCTCCTTTTAAGACGCAACATCCTCCTTGTGCAATTGTTGCTCAAATGCTTGCACCAACACCGGTGCATGCGCCAAATTGGCAGCGGGCTCTGAGGTTGCTTCATAGAGAGGGTAACCTTTCCATTGTACTAGATAGTCTACCCACGGATGGCGAGTACCACGCATGCATTTTTGGAGAATCCGTTCTACTTCATATTCCTTTGTGCCATCAATGAGTGTCGGACAAGGTCAAATGTCTTGTGTGGAATGACCTTGGCCTGATTGGGGAGCATATTTGCATAGTAGGAAGACATGGAACATTGGATGGATCTTCATGTGTGGTGGTAGCTCAAGGTGATAGGCCACAACGCCGATGTGACAAAGAATTGAGAAAGGCCCAATAAAACAAGGTCTGAGCTTACAGGGGCCAACTAATGTGAGGTTGGTTGTCAATAGCCACACTTGATCCCCAAAATTGAACTCCATATGCCTATGGTGTGCATCAACATATTGCTTCTATCAATTTTATGCAATCTGTAATCTGTGCTTGGTGCTCTCCACACCTTGTTGGATTCTAGAAATAAATGTGTTGACTGCATCAACCTTGGTAGCCACTGGACGGATCTTCATCAAGCTAGAAGGTGTGAAAGGATGCTCATCATACATGAGGAAAAATAGAGTGACCTGGGTAGATGCATTCACTGAATTGTTGTAAGCAAATTCCACCAACGGGAGTAGGGTGTCCCACCTCTCTTGCTCTTCTAAGGTGAAGCCGCTTAACATGTCTTCAATCGTCCGATTAGCATGCTTTGTTTGGCCATCTGTTTGTGGGTGGTAAGCTGTGGACATGGCAAACTTGGTTTTGAAGAAACCAAAGAGTGTTTGCCAAAACAAACTGGTGAATTGGGTGCCTCTATTGGTGATGAGTACTCTAGACAAGCCATGGTGAGCAAAGACTGCATCTAAGTATAATTGAGCTAGTTGTGGAACGGTTACCTCCTTGGTGGTAGGATGTACATGAATCATTTTGTTGAGCCGGTCCACAAAGACCACAATGGAGTCAAACCCTGAGGTGATCTTGGGTAATTCACTGATGAGATCCATACTCACTTGTTCCCAACGTTGGGTAGGAGTGGGGAGAGGTTGAAGGAGCCATGCATGAGCTTGATTAGAAGCTTTGTTCTGTTGACAAAGTAGGCAGCTACGCACATAGTCTATCACATCGTTGCTCATCTTGGGCCAATAGTAATGGCGCTTGACTGCATCCAAGGTCTTGTCCACTCCGACATGAGTTGCAATGGCCAAATCATGACATTCCACTAGAATGGTGGTGTGTAATTCTAGGACATTTGGGATCCATAATTTGCCATCCCAAAAGGTGAGTCCTTAGGTGCTAGTGACACCTTTGGATGATTGTGCTTCTATAATCTGTGGATCAATTTTTGTAGCAGCCAGAATCTCTTGCCAGAATTCAAGGTTAATCTTAACCTATGCCACCAAGTTGTTTGCCATTGGCATGTGGGTGAATGCATCTGCAAGTTGCTTCTTACCTTCCACGTAGGTGATTGTCATGTTGAAGCGTTGTTGCCACTCTGCCCATCAAGTTTAGCAATGAGATAGATCTTTTTGCGTCTTGAGGTAGACTAGAGGTTTGTGTTCTATCTCTACTACAAATGCCTTCTCGCCCAAGTAGTGCTTCCAATGCTTAGTTGCTAGAACAATGGCCAACTCTTCTCGTTCTGTGGTGTGGTAGTTGTGCTCTGCCGGAAACAACTTTTGAGAGAAATATGCAATTAGATGCCATCCATCATGCCACTCTTATTGTAGGACTGCTCATATTGCTATGCCTGATGCATCTATAGCCAACTTGATTGGACGTTTTGGGTCATACCACTTCAAGATTGGTGCATGTAGCAAGGCGGCCTTCAATTCTTGAAAGGCCAACTCTTGTGCAGTTCCCCATGTCCACTTCTTCCCCTTGCCAAGTAGTGCCGTTAAAGGCTGTGCAACCTTGGAGAAGTCCTTGACAAATCTACGATAGAATCCCATCAACCCCAAGAAGCTCTTAAGTTGAGTCTGATCTTCTGGGGCACTCCATTTTTGAATGACCTCTATTTTATCTATCAATACTTGAATGCACTTTGCACTTACTCTATGCCCCAAGTAGTCTACTTCAGACTTGCCAAACTCACACTTTGAGATTTTGGCATACAATTGATTATGTCTTAGAATTTGGAAGACCTCTTGTAGATGTTGTTTGTGTTCTATCATCATGCTACTATATACTAAGATATCATCCAAGAAGACGATAACAGACTTATCCAAGTATGGATGAAATATGTCATTCATTAGACTCATGAAAGTGGCAGGTGCATTGGTGAGGCCAAAAGGCATCACAAGATACTCAAAGTGGCCATACCTGGTTTGAAAGGCAGTTTTGTACACATCCTCCTCTACAATTCAGATTTGATTGTAACCGCTCCGCAAGTCCAGTTTGGTGAAGTATCTTGCTCCATGGAGTTGATCAAACAGGTCATCCATGCGAGATAAGGGGTATTTTTTCTTCATTGTCTGCTGATTGAGACCCCGATAGTCAATGCACATGCGCATTGTACCATCTTTCTTCTTCACAAACAAGACATGGGCCCCATATGGTGATACGCTAGGTTGGATGAACCCTTTCTACAACATCTCCTCAATTTGAGTCTTACACTCCTCCAACTCATGAGGTGATAGGCGATATGGGGCCTTACAAGGAGGTGTCTTCCCCAAGAGTGTCTCAATTTTGTGATCTACTTGACTTTTGGTGGTAATTCAGAGGGTAGATCATCGGGAAAGACATCTTGAAACTCATTTACCACATCCTTCAATTTCTCAAGAATTTGTCCATCGAATTGTGCACTCTAGACTTCTCTTATTAGACCCATAAAACATCTATCGGTCTTACAGACAATTGCCATCTCTGTGACATATAGAGGCAATTTCTGCTTGTGTGATTTTTCTTTTACCCCAATGATTGACCATTGGTGGGTTCTCACTACTTTCTTCCTCCAATCCACCATAGTGTTGTACTGCTCCATCCATGGCATGCCTAAAATTGCATCATAACGAGCTAACTGTATTACTCGCCACTCAATTACTTCTTGATATTCTCCTACAGAGAGGGTTACCTATTTAGGTAATGATTCAATCCTCTCTGTTTGCACATTTGGTAACTCTACTTCTTCACTCCCATCTCTCTCTAGATCCATTCCCAATCTTATTGCAACAGAGCAAGACAAGAAATTCTTTGTTGCTCCCGGATCTATTAATACTCTCACTTGATTACCTTCTAGGATTCCATTCACGACAATCAATTGTGAGGTTGCCTTTTGGGATCTTTGCGCATTATTCTTCTTCCTTCCATTGCTTCTCTGCTTCCTTATTGAGCAAGTAAGGCCGTGAGGTACATTTATTGGCGATCTTTGTTTTCCAAAGTGATTTCCACCTCCTCCTCTTCAATGTGCCTCTCCATGTTGTTCAAAGATTGCCTGTACAAAGGCCGAGTCCTCTAGGGAAACGAGTGCAACAGTTGGTAGATATGTGCCCAATACGGCCACAATTGTAACAAGGGCATTTTTCTCCTCGAGTCCCTTCTCCTTGTGGGACTCTATCTCTTTGTTCTTCTACTCGTCCCCGCTTCCCTTTAAGCGGTCACTCTCCTTGATCCCGAAATCAAAGGTTGCCTAATTCTATCAGTATTGGTCCACCCATGTGTGGCATTTCTGCCCAATAATGTTGAGGTGGAACTACTCCTTGACCTCCACCTAATGCTCCTACTATTCTCTACGCACAAGCAATGGCTTCAAATACCGTGCAAGGATTTTGCACCATGACTTCTTGGCGAATCCGCTCTTTCAACCCTTGTTTGAAATTGTTGAGAGCCTCTGCTGGACTCATGTCGGTAATTGCAACTTGTAGATCCTGAAATGCCTCCACATACTCTTATACGCTATTCTTCTGTCTCAATCGCCATAGTCGGGTTTGAGCCATATGCATAGAATCCACAGATTTGAAATTCATCAGCAGTCCTTCTTGCATTGCTATCCATGTGACCTCCCTTCTCTCTGCCAACATGGATCGTTCCCAAGCATCATACCATGTGAGGGCTTTATCGGTCAAGTACCCACATGCAAACACGCCTGCAGCATGCTCTGTGATCTCTGTTGAGAACAATCGGAAATATCAATTCATTCTCAAGATCCAATTTTCCACTACCCCCATCGTACGCTGCCCCTTGTAAGGCTCAATGTTGCAGGTCTTCTTCATCCGGAGTAGCAATGTGGCTTCATCGTTGATAGGGTTCATAGGCACGGGTGCCTCTCCAAGTACTTCAATTGCAAGTACTGGGTTTTGAGACGGCTCTTCTTCTTGCACGGCTTGATCGTTCCTGAGGATTTGCACTTGACTTTGTATTGTCTCCATGGTCATCTTAATCTCTCAAAATTCATTCAACATCCCTTGCATTCCTTGCACCAGCTCTTGCAATTGCGGATCCATGGTTCATGCAACACTCAATGTCTAATGTCTACTTCAATACAAAGTCAATATAATCACTCTGGAAGGCGCATGAACTATCAAAACTATCATGGGGACCTCAGAAGCTATCACTCATTGATAATACTCCTCACCAAAATTCCTAACCATAAAATCTCTAAACATCACTTTTGGCCTCACTACATAATGGATTTCTAATTGAGTGTTGAAAGGGAGAGGATTTGGGACATTCATATCCATATTATCATAATAGAATGTAGATTGTCAAATCCCACTCTCTGTCATATATCACCACAGGTAGAATCATCGGGTTTGGTGAGTTCATCACTATGTCCATGAATTTTGCACCAAAGTGATAAACTAGTGATACCCTAATCTGCTCACGCTAGATGTACATAACCTTGATGTGGAATGGGTTTGAGAATGGAAAGCTAGGTGCGGGAAATTGTCCTCCCGGTGGAAGATTCCCTAAAAGATTCCCTCCGGTCAAAGCTTGTTTGACCAACCAGATAGGACCTAGACCAAACATGTCACCCATCCAAGTTAGTAATCCAAGGGTGGAGCTTGCTGACATATCACCTATCTGTGTCCCTAATCCTGTGGTGGAGCTTCCTTGGAGGAGATCCTCTTTGTCTATATAATAAAGAGAAGGTGCTCCTTTGGGGCATCGAATGTTTGAGTGTGCAATCTGTGTTTTCTCTCTTCTCTTATCCTCAGAGTATTACAATGGTATTAGAGCAAGTGTTTTAGCCCAAGAGAGTGGATTACCCCTCTTGGAATAACACAAACTAGTGAAACTGAGTAATTTGAGGTGGAGAACATAGAGTAATTGCTAGACTTAGGAAGGACTTTAGAGAGTGGACGGGATGGATGCACCGAGAGGACAATTTCCCGCACCTAGCTTTCCATTCTCAAACCCATTCCACATCAAGTCCCCTTTTGGTGATACCAAATACGCTCAGCCAAACCAAAGACCACCGCCAAAGTAGGCAAAGTAGCCTATAACAATGTAACATCACAACTCTATGTTGCAACTCCTTGTCTTTTATCCTATACCAAAACTGACTGCCTAGGCCTTAGTAACTCCTTGAGTAAAACTGATCAACCATCTCATACGAGTGTACACCTTGCGTAGGCTCTCTCCAACCTTCCATTGGAACTCTTGCAAGCTTCTCAGATTTTCAGTCCACACTCCTTAGTAGTTCTGCCTCAAACACTAGAAGAACTCCACCATGGGTTAAACACCAATACTACACCACCTCTTGTAGCGGTACTTCCACTCATAGTAACACTATCTCTAACTAGTGCACCTCCACTAGCTCCACCAATGCTACTTGAGCTAGAACTTGTGGGTACAACCAATCTACCCTTGGCAATCAAGCTTGAAGTGATAGAGATATAGTTCCAAGACCAATACCGTCTCTATAACTCAATCTCTTCCATGTGAGCTCTCCTAAACTCATGGTAGTTGTCCTTTCGTGGACCCTCTCAATGTTGAAATAATCCCTTCCATGCCATGAAAGGTGTGAATAAAATTGGATTCCATATCTATTGCATATCACACCAACAATCAAACTCCTAGATGAAGTCACCCAACCCAATGGTACCCATTGTACCAGAGTAACGCCTAGGGCCTTTGGAGGCCCCATAAATCTTGTCCATATCCCACAACAAAGGTGTGGATACGCCGAGTGCACTCTCAACTGAATCCACTCCTATGTTAAACTCCAACTCAGAGTCAATCTTCTCTCTCATTGGACTTAAGATACAGGCTGCTACCAAGCGCCACTCCAAGTAAACCCACCAAGAACCAACACCACCACGTACCAACAAGTGCCAATACCAACGAAACACTACTCACTAATGTAACTCTAACTAAGACAACTACACTAGGGGAAATGATGACCTGTTACCTGCCATCACAACACACACTCTCATGGTATGCAAGTCATCACTTCTTGCCTCACTGGAGAGAAACAAAGGTAGTTTGACTGGTCATCACTTCAGCCTCACCACCAAGAGCACACCTGAGCAACAACGCTCTAAATTTAGTGCACCTCACATAAACACAGTGCACAAATAGGAAGCACAAGTGGAGGGGATCCAATCACAAGAAATCTAAACAAAAACCCTCCATCTCATTAAGTAACCCGGGATTGACTATGCCACCATTTAGCATTTGACATAATAGGAGTTCTTATCTACATCTTGAGCTACTAGGATCACCAATAATGGGATCAAACCTCCTCTCCTAGCCAAAGCTATAAGTGTATAGATAATAGTGGACCAGTCACTAGGACAACAAGTGAGGGTGGATCAGCTGGCTAAGGCACTAGTCTAGGAACCAAGAGATCTAGGGATCAAATCCTATTGTGCACAATCTAGCAAGATAGGGCAGATTTTGCCAAACAATGACCAAGATCTACTCTAAACTAGCTAGCCTCACGCTAGCTAGCTTGTTGGCCTTTGTAACCTCTCATAGTCCACAACCCTATGCCATGAAGCCTCAAAATGCCAAGATTTAGCCAAATGAGGCCTTTCTTCTTGCCACTTCAAACCCTCTCCAAATTTGGCAAAACTCCTCCAAATCTAGCCAAAAATCTGCCGCTTTGAAACTCCTCCAAATCTGGCCAAAATTTGACTTTAACCTTAAAGTTGGTTGACCATCAAATCCTCCACTAACTCTCCACTCCGGCCAAACTGAAATGAAAAGTTTTTTCAAATCATAAATTCAAGGGAAGAGGTTCTCAACTCCACTTTCAATTTCACTTTTTGAGCTCAACTCACAACAAATTGGTCCTACTTTCACCTCTTGAGCTCAAAACCACAACCACTGCTCAAAAATTACTTCTCTTTGCTTGAAATTTAGCCAACTCTTTTGCACACTATTTTGACTTTAACCTTAAATTTGGTTGACCGTCAAATCCTCCGCTAACTCTCTACTCCGGCCAAACTGAAATGAAAAGTTTTTTCAAATCATAAATTCAAGGGGAGAGGTTCTCAACTCCACTTTCAATTTCACTTTTTGAGCCCAACGCACAACAAATTGGTCCTACTTTCACCTCTTGAGCTCAAACAACAACCACTGCTCAAAATTTTCTTCTCTTTGCTTGAAATTTAGCCAACTCTTTTGCACACTATCTACCTCATTTCCAAATCTGCATCAATCAATGAGCTTTTGCACACCAAGGAAAACTTGAACTTTGATCGAGCTACCAACAATCCACCAAGCTTGGAGATACCACCAACACTCGTAGTTCCTGCACCCGATTCCCCCCTGACCTCACTTCTTTGATGTAATCAATTTGTTTACACCACTTGGATCAACTCAACTCAACTCAAATAAGTACTTGATCTATCACTCTATAAACTGCCAACAACTATGCATTGATTAATCAAGCCATAACCACTCTAGCTAAGAGAATCCAAGTGATGCTCACCAACCTCTATCCACCATAGCTAGGAACTCGAAGGCTCAACATCAAAGAAGTGACCTCTTTGGAGCTGCACTTTGAAAGTATACTCTTTGACTTGAGCTAGGTTTGAAACCCTAACGGTCCCACTGACGGTACACCTAATGGTGCAAATGGTGCAAAGTGATGGTGGGCCCCACCATGAAGTCAGTACTCCAAACACAAAATCTGACCGTTGGAAAGTAGTCTATGAGTGATTGCTAAAATACTCCTAACTACTATCATTGCAACTCTAGTGTCCGAGCAATCTAGATGCGACACTACAAATGGCATAACAACATTCAACAATATGATATCCAATTTGGCAACAATATAGACAATCACCATTTTGTCACAATTTTTCTCTATCTATAGTGCCAAGTGTTCTCTATTGAATGACATCAATCTCCATTGGTGCTAGCTCTTCCATGCGTGTGTAGTGTATTGGCCGGTTCTATGGAGGTCAAGATCAAGTTGTGGCAACCAAGGAATCAAAGCATTTGGCCAACCGCATGGCTTCCTCCAAGTGTTGTGGCTCTCGTATAGTTATCTCTAATTTGGTTTGTGACTTCAAGCCCTCACAAATTGATCTAGAGCTTCACCTTCTAGTATATCTAGAATCTGCATCATGATGTTTTGGAATTGTGTGATGTAACTTCTTATAGAGCAAATCTGCTTGAACTTTGCCAACCTATCTCCTGTAGCTTGTGTGGCATTTATAGCTTAAAATTGACCAATTATTGCACTCTTGAATTTTTCCCAAGTCAAGGTTGGTGCAAAAAATTGTCATTCAGCTTGGTCTACTTGGAATCGCCACCATAGTCTTACTACTTGTAATACCAAGGCTTAGCCATATGATCTAGATGTGAAATTTGGTTTGGTAACATCTAGAATGATGTTATACATGATGGTCAAAATAGATCAGATAGAAGTATCACCAAAAGAGTACTTCTACTAATAGGGCAGAAACCAAAATAGACTTGAGAACCTTAGAACCAATAGCTAGACATATGATTTAAAGGTGAGAATTGGTTTGGTAACATCTGGAAGGATGTTACACATGATGGACTAAACAGATCAGAAAGAGGTATCACCAAAAGGGGACTTCTACTAATAGAGTAGGAACCAAAATATGCCTGAAATCTTTGAAGGCAATTTTGGAAGCCTAAACGGATGAATTAGGCCTCAAAAATGTGCAGATTCCCCCCCCAACAGAGGAAAGGCTGGCCTTCCCTCCCCCTGGTTTGTCTCATCGAGAGCTTTCCAACGGTACCTTACTCATGTGATTCTGAGATTCCTACAGGAAGATTCCCTAAAAGATTCCCTCCGGTCAAAGCTCGTTTGACCAACCAGATAGGACCTAGACCAGACAGGTCACCCATCCGAGTAAGTAATCCAAGGGAGGAGCTTGCTTACATGTCACCTATCTGTGTCCCTAATCCTATGGCGTAGCTTCCTTGGAGGAGATTCTCTTTGTCTATATAATAAAGAGAAGGTGCTCCCTTGGGGCATCGAATGTTTGAGTGTGCAATCTGTGTTTTCTCTCTTCTCTTGTCCTCGGAGTATTACACTACTCCATCCACTTGGTTGGAAGCCAAGAGAATCTATTTCCATTCATCTTGAAGATTGGTAGCTTCAAAATAACATTCCCAATCAAACATAAAATTCTCCACTACACAAGGAAGATTCTTGCTTTTAAATACCTTGGGTTTTGGAAATCAAATTTAATCTTCTCCTTCTTGAACTGATGCTCTTTCTTTGTGCTCTTGTTTTTGATGGTCTCATTCATCTAACAATTGAGTAATTCATCTAACAATTGAGTAAGGTGATTGATTTGTTGCTATATAGTAATGATAACTTTGTGCATTGTCACCATGGCTACTACTCTTTCACACAACTCCCAAATTATCTAATTTATTAACATATAGATGCAACACACCCATTGTTCTCCATAAGTTACAATCTGAAGTACCAAGGGTCTTTAGACAAGGTGATCATATTCAAGAAATTCTACCTAAAGTGTGAGGTGATGAAATGTGTAAAATGATGCTTAGGTAATACTTGGACACAAAAATCCTTATGGTTTGGCAGAAAGGGGTTTGGTAGTCCATAGATTCCATCTATCCTATTCTTGTTGTGATACCAATGTAAAAGACCAAGACCAAGGAGAGAGATAGGAGAATGGAAGATCACATTGGGACACTTGAGTGTGGGAAACTCCGAATGCTTAGTATGAACTTTGGCTTTGGTATTTATAGAGAGCATACAAGGCTCTTGAAAAGCTTCTCAAGAAGCTTCTCAAGAAGCTTCCTTGAGCCGTTTTCTTGGAGTGCAAGCCAAGTTATCCGGGAAGCTTCTCAAGAAATTTCCTTCTAGAAGCCATCTACTTGGCGTACAAGCTAAGCTAGTTGGAAGCTTCTAGAAGTTACCTATGTGGGGTGCAAGCTAAGCTAGCCAAGAAGCTTCCCAAGAAGCTTCCTCTTAGAAGTTGCCACTTTGGCATGCACTTTATCCAATACTTAGAAGGGTACCAAGTAGCTTCCTAAATACTTCTAGAATATTCAAGGCTAATTTGGCCCATTTGCTACTTTGTTAGCCTTGACTAAATTTGTTGCTAAAATCCATATTGTTACATTAGGCATGGGAATAGGAGCTCAAATTTCTTGTCCCAACTCAAATAGAAGTAAACAATCCAAGGGATTGAGAGCTCACTAAGGCTACACACAAGTTGTAGTAAAGTGGACTACTTACTCATAATAAAACCAATTTGATAAGGTTTCCAAATGATTTCTCTAAACTTCTATAGTGCATGTTGTGGTGGTTTGTACCTTCATGGTGGTATAGACCTTTGTGGTTGTGAAACCTTTGTGGTTGTATGTAACTTTCATGGGATGTAAAATTTTGGGGTTGATATCTACATGGTTACAAGTCCAAATGAGGTATGCCTTATTTTGTTGAAAACTTCTTCTCAAGAGCTTTTCATTAGCTCCAAAATCATGGCATTTGGAGCTTTGTAGTGGAAGTTATAACCAATTGACACATTTGGATTTGTCACCTTTGGTTTTGACACTTTTGTATAAGAACTACCATGGGTCATTCTTTGGGGTTGATATCTCCATGATTATATCTCTAGATCAAGAGAATTTTACCTTGTTGAAAGCATCTTCTCAAGGGCTTTCCATAGACATCAAGGGTGTGACATTTGGAGCTTGTAATAGAAGTTATAACCATTTGAAAACACCTTTGGGTTGGTAAATTTAGCAATGACACCACAACACCATTGGCCAAGAACATACCTTAGGGTTTGACATCTTTGTGAGGTATCAATTTTGAGCTAGCACTCAACAATAGTTTGACTTTGGTGCTAGTTAGGATGATGTGTAGGAATCACCTTTGGCTTGACATTTTTCATATAACTACAATTTGAGTTTTGGTGCAAGTTGGAGCTGATGTTAGGTGGTTGCATATCTACTTGTGGAAAATTTGATCAGTTTGTTACCAAAGTGCTTTGGAGCATGATGGAGGGGCATTATTGCATCGCAAGATTCCACAAATTTTTTTTGAGAGTTTTAGGAGGATAAGTTAGGATTGAGGGTTCAAGGAGTTCTTGATTGATAGATTGGTAAGGAGTGGAGGAGGTTGGTTTGAGGGTTGAAGATTTCTTAAGTGATCAAATGAGCATTGATCAAGAAAAATATTTCAAGATTACATGATTTTAAGGAAAATAGTTTGAGTACATGAAGTTTGAAATCTATTGCTTGGGACGGTTGGAGAGACTAGGTCTTGACAAGAAAGGATTTAAATGAGAGAGAAAGGTTCTTGAGAAGGGTTTCAAGAGTTTTGGTTAAATTGAAAAAAATTGAAGGTGAGGTTGGAGGATTCTAGGAGTTCTTTTTGATTGGAGATTGACAAGACAAAGACCTATCAACAGTCTTGATAATCAAGAAGGAGGGTTTTTCAAGATCAAAAGGAAATAAAGGAAGAGACATATAATTATGAAGAAATTTGTTCTTTGTAAATATCTTGAGTTTAATAAAGTTCTTGAATTATAGGGCTTAGATGCATTTCAAAAATTGTGTTTGGAATGAATGAAGGAAGGAAGGATTGAGAAGAAATTAGACTAAATTAGCAATTGTAGCCAAATAAATCCAATGTTTATTTAGCAAGGGTTTTAGTCTTCTAATCGTCAAAAATTAAATTTCACAATAATGCAAGGAGTGAGTACTCAAGGATGATTAGCAATAATCAAGTTCAATTAGAAGGCATCTTTTGCAATGAGGAGCTAGAAATAGAGAGTGATAAGGAGAAGCATCATAAGCCAAACAACATCAATGTAGCATAGTAGTGTAGTAATTTTGGTACCCATTTGGTTTGGTATATGGGAATTATGAATACATTTTAAAATTAAATTTCTTTTTGCATATAGAACTCTTATACCAAATGGTGATTCTATTGGAAGGTTCTTGTAACAATTGGTTCTTCTATTAGAGGTTCTTGTACTAGAGGGTTGTGCATTTTTGGCATGATTGGGCAATTGGACCCACTAATGGATTGGACATTGGAGGAAGAATGAGATCATCAAAGGCCATAGCTATGCCCTCTCACCTCCATTGCACTCTCTCTTCTATGTTTCTTTTGACTCTTTTTGTTCATCTCTTTTGTATTTTGACATCAAGTCTTGGTTTTCAATGTTTTGCTCTTTTGGGATGACATTTTCTTTGTTATCTTTAGGTTGTATAACGTTTAGTAGCATCTCTCCTCATGCCTCCATGGCATGAGGCCATAGAGAGACTAACTCAAGTGCACTTCTCATCTAGAACTCCACACCCATGGCTTGACTCTTACCTTGTCTATTTTTAGCATACATCCATAGTTACCGAGGTTTATCCAAATAGAGTTCTTTCAAAACCTAGATCATGTACTCCACCTCTACCATTGATGGGCCATATAGGTGACTCTCATATAGAGGATGCTCTAACACTTGACCCTTATCCCTCATCCTCTTCCCATGGACCCTCCACACCTTCCTCCCACCACTATTGCCCAATCATCCCCACAAGATCAGTCTCCTACACTAGGGCCATCATCACATCTATAAATCCTACCTTACTAACATCTTACTCAATCTTATCTAGATTATCCATGGATAGGGACTAGATTTGCACAACATAGAAGGATCTTGTTGCTTGCATATACGGCTGAAGCCACCATTAGTCCTTCCACTTAGACCCTATTTGTACATCATAGTGGCTCTAGAGGCTTCCCTAGACTTGTAGTCTTGGTTACACTTGTTGGACCCTCTCTAAGCATTCCTTCTAGGTTTGTCTTGACCATGGATATATACTCAAATCCACATGCCATTGAGTCCTTGGCTCTACACTCTCTCTCATCTTTTGTGCTATTTTGGCCAATGATCATGGCAAAGATGTCTCCACTTGGAATTTATTGGACCTTTTCCCAAAATTGACATTACTACTTCCAATCCAGGGAAGTGCTTTAGGATATTGTGAGATTGCCTCTAGGATTCATAGATTTTTGAGTGGAAATTGGACAACACTCCAAGAGGAGTCAATCATTAAGGCCTAGACAGATTGCTAAGTCTTTAGAGCCCCATATCCTATTGTTGGAGCATTGTTGCCTTTGTTGCTTGATGTTAGGTTAGGTAGGTAGGTGAGTATACATAGGTAGCCTAGGTGCTCTCACCCTCTCGACAAACACTCTTCTCCTCCAACACTTGGTCCACTTTGTAGACCCTACATCCATATGCCACTAATGTAATACTCTAAGGACAAGAGAAGAGAGAAAACACAGATTTCACACTCAATCATCCGATGCCCCAAAGGGGCACCTTCTCTTTATTATATAGACAAGGAGGATCTCCTCCAAAGAAGCTCCACCATAGGATTAGGCACATAGATAGGTGACATGTCAGCAAGCTCCACTCTTGGATTAGTTACTTGGATGGGTGACATGTTGGTCCTGGTCCTATCTGGTTGGTCAAACAAGCTTTGACCAGAGGGAATCTTTTAGGGAATCTTCTTGTAGGAATCTCAAAATCACATGGGTGAGGTATCATTGGAAAGCTCTTAGTGAGACAAACCAAGGGGGAGGAAAGGCCAGATTTTCCTCCATTTGGGGAGGGGGGGAATCTTCACATTTTCAAGGCTTAATTCATTTGTTTGGGCCTTTGAAATTGCTTTCAAAGGTTTCAGGTAATAGGTTCCTACTCTATTAGTAGGTCCTCTTTTAGTGATATCTCTTTCTGATCAGTTTAGTCCATCATGTGTAACTTCTTTGCCGATGTTACCAAACCAATTCTCACCTTTAAATCATATGTCTAGCTATTGGTTCTAAGGTTTTCAAGTCTATTTTGGTTTTTGCACTATTAGTAAAAGTACTCTTTTGGTGATACTTCTGTCTCATCTATTTTGACTATCATGTATAACATCATACTAATTGTTACCAAACCAAATTTCACATCTAGGTCATATGGCTAGCTCTTGGTATTATAGACCTTAAGACACAATGTCATTGTTGTGCAATTGTTGCTCAAACACTTGCACCAACATTGGTGCATGTGTCAAATTGGCAGCAGGCTCTCAAGTTGCTTCATAGAGGGGGTAACCTTTCCACTGTACTAGACAATCCACTCATAGATGATGAGTACCACACATGCATTTTTGGAGAATATGCTCCACTTCATATTTCTTCATGCTATCAATGAGTGTCAGATAAGGTTGAATATCTTGTGTGGAATGACATTGGCCTGATTGGGGAGCATATTTGCATAAAAGGGAAACATGGAACACTAGATGGATCTTCATGTGTAGTGGTAGCTCAAGATGATATGCCACCGTGCCAACTCAACAAAGAATGAAGAAAAGCCCAATAAAATGAGGTCTGAGCTTACAAGGTCCAACTAATGTGAGGTTGGTTGTTGATAGCCACACTTGATCCCCCACATTGAACTCCATGTGCCTACGGTGTACATCAACATTCTCCTTCTATCAATTTTGCACAATTTGTAATTTGTGCTTGGCACTCTCCACACCTTGTTGGATTTTAGAAACAAATGTGTTGACTACGTTGACCTTGGTAGCCACCATACGGATCTTCATCAAGCTAGAAGGTGTGAAGAGATGCTCACCATACATGAGGAAGAACGGAATGACCTGGATGGATGCATTCACCAAATTGTTGTAAGTGAGTAAGTAAGTAATTCCACCAATAGGAGTAGGGTGTCCTACCTCTCTTGCTCTTCTAAGGTGAAGCCACGTAACATATCTTCAATACTGCAATTAGCCCGCTTTGTTTGTCCATTTGTTTGTGAGTGGTAAACTGTGAACATGGCCAACTTAGTTTTGAAGAAACCAAAGAGTGCTTGCCAGAACAAACTAGTGAATTGAGTGCCTCTATCGATGATGAGTACTCTAGACAAGCCATGGTGAGAGAAGACTACATCTAAGTATAATTGAGCTAGTTGTGGAGCGATCACATCCTTGGTGGTAGGGCATACATGAATCATTTTTCTGAGCAGGTGTCATCGGGAAAATAATCTACACATAGTATTGGTGCCATTTGGTGTGAGTTTTCATGTTAGTGAACTCAAGGGTTTATGTTATGGTGAAACCGGTAGTTGCTTTGTGTTCCTATAAGCTCAAGGACTTTCTCTTGTGTTAAGGAAAAGAGGAAATTGAATGGTGGATTTTTTTTAATGTTACATAAGCTCAAGGTATTTGGCTTGTCACTTAACCATTGGAGGATTACTAAGTTATGGGGGGTCTCAAGAATTTTTGAGAGAAAGATGAAGGGCAAAATAGAGGGTTTTTTGGGAAAGGACAATAGCGTTCTTTTGGGAAATGCCATAAGAGTTTTTGAGAGAAGTTTGCAGAAATTTTTGAGAGAAATAGAGGGCTTTTGGGAAATGACATTAGGGTTCTTTTGGGAAATGCCAAAAGAGTTTTGCAAAGGAGAGGTTTTGCAGGAGTTTTGAGAGAAAGATGAAGGGCTGAATAGAGGCTTTTTGGGAAATGACAGAGGGTGAACTATTGAAAGATGTTGATAGGAGTTTGGAGAGAAACGGAGGGCTGAGAGAGTTGATGGGAAATGACATGAGGAGTTTTGCGAAAAGATGAAGAGCTGAACAAAGGCCTTTTGGGAAATGACAAAGGGTGAACTATTGAAAGATGTTGACAAGAGTTTGGAGAGAAATGGAGGGCTAAGAGAGTTGATGGGAAATGATAGGAGGAGTTAAGAGAGAAAGATGAAGAGCTAAACAGAGGCTTTTTGGGAAATGACAGAGGGTGAACTATTGAAAGATGTTGATAGGAGTTTGGAGAGAAATGGAGGGCTGAGAGAGTTGATGGGAAATGACAGGAGGAGTTTCGAGAGAAAGATGAAGAGCTGAACATAGGCTTTTTGGGAAATGACAGAGAGTGAACTATTGAAAGATGTTGATAGGAGTTTGGAGAGAAACGGAGGGCTGAGAGAGTTAATAAGAAATGACAGGAGGAGTTTTGAGAGAAAGATGAAGAGCTGAACAGAGGCCTTTTGGGAAATGACAGAGGGTGAACTATTGAAAGATGTTGATAGGAGTTTGAAGAGAAACGGAGGGCTGAGAGAGTTGATGGGAAATGACAGGAGGAGTTTCGAGAGAAAGATGAAGGGCTGACAATGGAATTTAGTGAGAGTTTTTCAAAGGAGAAGTTTGCGGGCGTTGAATTCTGACAGTGTGAAATTTCAAGAGAAAGATGAAGGGCTGAACAGAGGGCTTTTCCGGAAATGATAGAGGAGTTTTGAAGGAGAAGTTTTGCAGGAGTTTTTGAGAGAAAGATGAAGGGATGATAGTAGGGTTTCGGGAAAGGGATAGAGTAGTTTTCAAAGGAGAAGTTGCAGGAGTTTCAAGAAGATGAAGGGCTGATAGTAGAATTTTGTGAAGTAACAAAGAGTTCTTTTTTCAAAGCAGCAATGTTTTCCAGGAGTTGATGGGTGGACAGAAGGAGTTTCAAGAGAAACGGAGGGCTAAGAATTGTACGGATTAGGATGTAAACTTGCTTAGTTCTCCCCCTTCGTGTACATGCTTTGCCATTGAAGATTTTAGTTGGTCATTGTATTGTTTGAAGCTGCTTAGGCTTCCCTTGAAAATTTATAACTGCAAGGCTTGGGATTACGATAAATATATACTTCCTTGATGAATGTGAATCCTTAGTCCGTGAATAGTATAAATGAGAGGACTCTAGTCTCAGAGCTCTCAGTCTTAGTCGAGCCGTGTTTCCAAGACCTTCACCGACCTGATCATGATTATCTGAACCTGGCCATAGACGGTGATTCGTTAGAGGAATTACATTGCAGCCATTGAACACAACTTAACATGGACAGAACTTTAACATTGGCGATGAAGCTTGAAGAATATGATTGCACCAATGAAGCCAATCCAAGAAGCCGTTAACCATGAGCCTACATTTAGAAAGATCGGTAGCAAGCTGCTCTAACAAGAAGGACTGCCAGCGGAGCAAGTTGAGAGAGCGTCTGATTACAAAGAGCTTTAAACGGTTGACAAGCCTAGCAATCTCAGCGCAAGCAGCCATGTGCCTAGCGCACTCCCGAGACCAACCGATCCTTGCTACACCGGTCCACAAAGACCATGATGGAGTCAAACCCTGAGGTGGTCTTGGGTAATTCATAGACGAGATCCATACTCACTTGTTCCCAATGTTGGGTAGGAGTGTGGAGAGGTTGAAGGAGCACTACAAGAGCTTGATTAGTAGCTTTGTTTTGTTGACAAAGTAGGCAGTTGTGCACGTAGTTGATTGCATCGTTGTTCATCTTGGGCCAATAGTAATGGTATTAGACTACATCTAAGGTCTTGTCCACTCCGACATGACCTGCAATGGCCAAATCATGACATTTCGCTCAAATGGTGGTGCATAATTTTGGGACATTTGAGATCCATAACCTACCATCACAAAAGGTGAGTCCTTGGGTGCTGGTAATGCTTTTGGATGATTGTGCTTCTACAATCTATAGATTAGTTTTTATAGCAACCAAAATCTTTGGCCAAAATTCAGGATTAATCTTAACCTCTGCCACCAAGTTGTTTACCATTGGCATATGGGTGAATGCATATGCAAGTTGCTTCTTACCTTCCACGTAGGTGATTGTCATGTTGAAGCATTGTTGCCACTCTGCCCACCAAATCTGGTGATGAGATAGATCTTTTTGCATCTTGAGGTAGACTAGAGGTTTATGGTCTGTCTCTACTACAAATGCCTTCTTGCCCATATAGTGCTTCCAATGCTTGGTTGCAAGAACGATAGCCAACTCTTCTTGTTTTGTGGTGTGGTAGTTGCACTCTGCTGGTAATAAATTTTGAGAGAAATATGCAATTGGATGCCATCTATCATGCCACTCTTGTTGTAGGACTGCTCCTATTGCTATGCTTGATGCATCTATAGCCAACTTGATTGAACATTTTGGGTCATACCACTTCAAGATTGGTGCATGTAGCAAGGCAACTTTCAATTCTTGAAAGGCCAACTCTTGTGCGGTTCGCCATGTCCTTTTCTTCCCCTTGCCAAGTAGTGCCATTCAAGGCTGTGCAACCTTGGAGAAGTCCTTGACAAATCTATGATAGAATCCCGTCAACCCCAAGAAGCTCTTGAGTTGAGTCTGATCTTTTGGGGCACTCTATTTTTGAATGACCTCAATTTTATCTACCAATAATTGAATGCACTCTGCACTTACTCTAAGCTCGAAGTAGCCTACTTCAGACTTGCTAAACTTGCACTTTGAGATTTTGGCATACAATCAATTCTATCTTAGAATCTGGAGAACTTCTTGTAGATGCTATTTGTGTTCCATCATTGTGTTACTATATACTAAGATGTCGTCCAAGATGATGATAATAGACTCATAAAAGTGGCAGGTGCATTGGTGAGGCCAAAAGGCATCACAAGATACTCAAAGTGGCCCTACCTGGTTCAAAAGGCACTTTTGTACACATCCTCCTCTAAGATTTGGATTTGATTGTAACCACTCCGCAAGTCCAATTTGGTGAAGTATTTTGCTCCATGGAGTTGATCAAACAGGTCATCCATGCAAGGTAAGGGGTATTTGTTCTTCATTGTTTGCTAATTGAGACCCCGATAGTCAATGCACATGCACATTGTACTGTCCTTTTTCTTCACAAACAAGACTGAAGCCCCATATGTTAATATGCTAGGTTGGATAAACCCTTTCATTAGCATCTCTTGAATTTGAGTCTTACATTCCTCCAACTCATGAGGTGATAGGCAATATAAGGCCTTACAAGGAGGTGTCTTCCCCGAGAGTGTTTCAATTTTATGATCTACTCTCCTTTGTGGTGGTAATCCTAAGGGTAGATCATCCAGAAAGACATCTTGAAACTCATCCACCACATCTTTCAATTTCTCAGGAATTTGTCGATCAAGTTGTGCACTCTAGAATTCTCTTATTAGACCCATGAAACATCTATTGGTCTTACAAATAGTTGCAGTCCCTATAACATATAGAGGCAATTCTTGCCTGTGTGATTTTTCTTTAACCCCAATGATTGACCATTGGTGGGTTCTCACTAATTTCTTCCTCCAATCTACCATAGGATTGTAATGCTCCATCCATGGCATGCCTAAGATTGCATCATAATGAGCTAATTGTATCACTCACCACTCAATTGCTTCTTGATATTCTCCTTCAATTACCCGTCTAGGTAATGATTTGTCCGTTAGGTAACTCTACTTCTTCACTCTCATCTCTCTCTAGATCCATTCCCAATCTTATTGCAACAAAGCGAGACAAGAGATTCTCTATTGCTCTCGGATCTATTAATACTCTCACTTGATTGCCTTCTAGGACTCCATTCACAACAATCAACTATGAGGTTGTCTTTCGGGACCTTTGTGCATTCATCTTCTTCCTTCCCTTGCTTCTCTACTTCCTTTTTGAGCCAGTAAGGCCGCAAGGTACATTTATTGGCAATCTTTATTTTCCAAAGTGATTTCCACCTCTTCTTCAGTACGCCTCTCCATTGTTCAAAGATTGCATGTATGAAGGCCAAGGGCCTCTAGAGAAACAAGTGTAATAGTTGGTAGATATGTGCCCAACACGGCCATAATTGTAACAACAGTGTTGTTCTCATCAAGTTCCTTCTCCTTGTGGAATTCCATCTCTTTGTTCTTCTATGCATCCACGCTCTTCTTGAAGCGGTCGTACTCCTCGATCTTGAAATCAAAGGTTGCCCAATTCCATTGGTACTGGTTCATCCATATGTGGCATTTTTGCCCGAAAATGTTGAGGTGGAACTACTCCTTCACCTCCACCCAGTGCTTCTGCTATTCTCTATGCACAAGCAATGGCTTCAAATATTGTGCAAGGATTTTGCACTATGACTTCTTGGCAAATCCGCTCCTTCAACCCTCGTTTGAAATTTTCAAGAGCCTCTATTGGACTCATGTCAGTTATTGCAACTTGTAGATCCAAAAATGCCTCCACATACTCTTGTATGTTGTTCTTTTGTCTCAATCCCCATAGTCGGATTCTTTTGTCTCAATCTCCATCAAATCCACCAATTTGAAATTCTTCAACAATCCTTCTTGCATTACTATCCACGTGACCTCCCTTCTCTCTACCAACATGGATTGTTCCCAAGCATTGTACCATGTGAGGGCTTTATCAGTCAAGTACCCACATGCAAACGCGCTTGCAGCATGCTCCGTGATCTCTATTGAGAACAATCAAAAATATTGATTCATTCTTGAGATCCAATTTTCCACTACTCCCATTGTACGTTGCTCCTTGTAAGGCTTGATGTTGCAGTTCTTCTTCATCCGGAGTAGCAATGTGGCTTCATTTTTGATAGGGTTTGTAGGCATAGATGCCTCTCCAAGTACTTCAAGCACAAGTATTGGGTTTTGAGATGAATATTCTTCTTGCATTGCTTGATTATTTTAAGGATCTGCACTTGACTTTGTAATGTCTCCATGGTCATCTTAATCTCTCAAAATTCATTTAACATCCCTTGCATTCCTTGCACTAGCTCTTGCAATTGCAGATCCATGGTTCTTGCAACACTTAATTGCTAATGTCTACTTCAATATAGATTCAATATGATCACTCTGGAAAGTGCATGAATTATCGGAACTACCATTGAGACCTCAAAAGCTACAACTCGTTGATAATACTTCTCACCAAAATTCCTAACCACAAAATCTCTAAATATCACTTTTGGTCTCACTACATAACAAATTTCTACTTGAGTGTTGAAAGGGAGAGGATTTAGGACATTCACATCCATAACATCATAATATAATGTAGATTGTCAAATCACACTCTTTGTCGTATACCACCACAGGTAGAATCATTGGGTTTGGTGAGTTCATCACGTTGTCCATGAATTCTACTCCAAAGTGATAAATTAGCAATACTCTCATTTGCTCACGCTGGATGTACATGAACTTGATGTGGAATGGATTCAAGAATGGAAAGTTAGGTACGGAAAATTGTCCTCACGGTGCATCCATCCCATCCGCTCTCTAAAGTACTTTCTAAGTCTAGCAATTACTCTATGTTCTCCACCTCAAATTACTCAATTTCAATAGTTCATGTTCTTTGAAGAATGTTGATCTACTCTCTTGGACTAAAACACTTGCTCTGATACCATCATAATACTCCAAGGACAAGAGAAGAGAGAAAACACAGATTTCACACTCAATCATCCGATGCCCCAAAGGAGCACCTTCTCTTTATTATATAGACAAAGAGGATCTCCTCCAAGGAAGCTCCACCATAGGATTAGGCACACAGATAGGTTACATTTCAGCAAGCTCTACCCTTGGATTACTTACTTGGATGGGTAACATGTTGGTCTTGGTCATATCTGGTTGGTCAAACAAGCTTTGACCAAAGGGAACCTTTTAGGGAATCTTCTTGTAAGAATCTCAAAATCACGTGGGCAAGGTATCGTTGGAAAGCTCTCGACAAGACAAACCAAGGGGGAGGAAAGACCAACCTTTCCTTTATTGAGTGGGAGTGCATCTGCACATTTTTGAGGCCTAATTCATCTATTTAGGCCTTCAAATTGCCTTCAAAGGTCTTAGGCATATTTTGGTTCCTACTCTATTAGTAGAAGTCCTCTTTTGGTGATACCTCTTTCTGATCTGTTTAGTCCATCATGTGTAATATCCTTGCAGATGTTACTAAACCAATTCTCACCTTTAAATCATATGTCTAGCTATTGGTTTCAAGATTTTCAAGTCTATTTTGATTTTTGCCCTATTAGTAGAAGTACTCTTTTGGTGATAACTTTTGTCTGATATATTTTGACCATCATGTATAACATCATTCCAGATGTCTCCAAACCAAATTTCACATCTAGATCATATGGCTAGCTCTTGGTATTACAACTAAGGACCTCCCTTTGTTCCTCCATGATTACTAGCTAGATGAGGAGTTATAGCTTACTTTGCCCATGTGCTACTCCACTCCCCATGTTTCTCAAGTGAGCCATCCGGGCTAGTTTTTGAGCACCTACAAGATTGCTTCTCCTCAGATGCTCTAGACTTGGAATTTCCTCTTCTCTTTGCTTTTTGTCTATGCATTGCCTGAAGCCATGTACCCTCTAGAGCAACTCATCTTTTTGGTCCTTCTTGTCTCCTAGCACTTGTAAAGGAGACCTCAAGTGTACACTTCATTGCCATTGGAGATGCTTTTTTTTTTGGTTTCTCATACTCTTTATGTATAGTTGCGTTAGTCTTTTTTGTCAGTGTTGTCTCCCCATCAATTTGCTATGGCTACTCTAGGGAGATGAAAGATGGTGATTGCAGGCATTTGAGCATCCTTGGATATTCATTAAGATTAGGTAGTGGTCCAAGTTGATGTCTCCAATACCTTCAATAGTATCTCTTGTCCAACATTGTTTTTGTGCTCTTTGCTCAATTGGAGATCAGATCCACTCATTGATACCATTTTTCCATACTTTTTATGGTATAGAGACGCCTCTATTGTATAACCACCATATTGTTACTAGAGAGTTCAAGCAATTGATATCAGCAGAGTGCACATGACAAGGGGATGCCTTGGGAGGCCTCTCTTTACCATAACACATTAGACGGTTTAATGATAGATGGCTTTTGATTTCTCTTCTTGTCTTTTCCCTTCCCTCTCAAATGATACTCATATATAGTAGGCCATTTGGAGGATGTAGTAAGAGTGGTGTTTGCTTTCACACTCTACTTGAAAGCCTTGAGTTTAGAGGTCTAGAGCCCATACATGGTTCACTCACTGTGACTTCTCACTAGGATTCCAATTCCTTATAGGTGGTTTGAGAGTTTTGGGCTCTCATTTGGGACAAGAGGATTTTTTTAGTGCTTTCATTTCACACACCCTAGTTTAGGCCACAACTTATGTTCTTCTCCTTCCCTTGTTGGGGATTCCCAAGTGTCTTATTCTTTTCTTGTACAATCTTACCTCCTTCAGGCCTCATATTTAGCATAGACTTTCCCTTCTATGGAGATATTGTTGCCACCCTTGAAGATGTTTGATAGCACCATTCGACATACTTTCTTTACTCTCTTATGGCCATGCACGCTCCCACAACTCTCAAATGAGTGGCATAGCCAACTGAAAACTCTTCATATAGTCATGGGTAAATATTGCCCATAGAGCAAGAGTCCACAATACCAATAGCATATACTAGAGGATGAGCCCTAGGGGTCCCTTTTTTTGCAGATAAGTTCTTACATGAGGGGCATCCTTTTTGTTGGGATGCACCATGATAGTGGCTTCTGGCACTTACCCCTTCTAGTCATATCTTCATTTAGCTTGGGATTTCTTGCCAGACCCAACATGCATATCACTCCCCAAATTTATTGACTTTGGATCTGTAGACTCTAGGAAGATTCAGGCAGATCTTAGTGAATGGTATGCACACTCACAAACTTACCAACATCCTCACTGATGAGCATCTACATGATAGAGCTAGGATTTTCTCAAGCATGAATAAAGGCTCTAGAGCTTGGCTCCAAGCTTCACCCTTGATTGAAAACTTCCAATTTACCTTTGAGGAGTTTACCGTATCACTATGATTGAGGTTAGGTCTCCCACATCCAAGTCTCACAGGGCTTTCGGGCCATTGTGTATGTGGTTCCTCATATGATTTGCAAGGGATACATTTTTTACAATGTGCAGTAGGTGGAGAGCCAACTAGAGTCCATGATGCTCTTTGTGATAGAGTTGCTTAGATCTTATGAGCTACACAGGTCCTAGTTCAGATTGGGTATTGGTTGGATCTACCATGACCACCTACCTGTCGAGTGCAAGCAGATATTGTTACTTTCATGGATCGTTGTTACGCCTTGCATGACTTGGTGGTAATGAACCCTCTATGCACTAAGTCATTGGTGTACAAGCAAGAGCAGCAGCAACCATTACCTCTAGGGGCAAGGAGGACCACTATGCAGTATGGCTGTCCTTTGATACCTTTGTCCCTTTGGTGATAGAGATTTTTGAGTGCCTACATCACCACTTTGATGGTCTCATCAGGGATGCAGCTCGTGGTTCGCTGCAGCTGAGAGAGGCATTGGATGTCTCTCCAACCATGCTCGTATCATATTATCAACAGTGCGTATCAGTCACTTTGCAATGCGCTCAGGCTTTGGGTCTTTGCCAATGAGCAATGGCGGTGGGCACACCCTGCACGACTAGTGGGCACACCCTGCACGACTAGGGTCCTCCCTCCCCGCTTACCGGATATACCATTGGAGCACCTCACCGTTCAGGGGTAGACTACACTCCTTTACTTTCATTGGTGCTTGCTGTGACGGTGCTTTTCTTTCCTTTTGTAGGGGTCTTGCTCTTCTTTGTCTTTCCGAGCCCCTTGGGACCATCAGGCCTTGTGCTCTCTTTTCCTTTAGCACTTATTTGTGCTTTGTACCCCTTTCCTCAGGGGTACTCTCTCTCTTGTGTTGAGAGTCTGACTATTGTAGCAGCATCGTTGGATCGATGACGTTACTCAATTCATGCTGCCAATCTAGTGGTGTGACTCATTTTGCATATGCTGTTGTTTGGTTCCTGTTGGATAGTGAACTGTTTGTGAATTACGACAAGTAGTACATGTAGGAAAACAATCTTCTCATCGAAAGGTATCCAATGAGAAAATTGCCACCCCGTGCTGAGTTCTGTAAACTTTTAGTGGGAGCTGCGTCAGGCAAACCGTGGACCCACCTAGCAGATTAGACCGGATGTAGACCGGATCAGACCATCTTATGGGGCAGTTATAAAGTTTGGCTCCTCTATCGTACCACGCTTGATCTACTATAATATAGAATTGACCATGCTCATCATGCCCGTTTTCCTTAATTTGTTATGAGACAAGTCAATTCTACCACTACGGTGCTCGCTCCTTTTCCGTTTCGCACTTGCTTGCCTTGTACTCCTTTCCCCTTTCCTTCGAGGTACTATTTTTATATATTTGTTTTACTTCGGAACTTGCTTGATTGTCCTTTTAGTTCCAAGGCGAATTCTGTAGGGTTTAGACTGAATCTTCAGACATAACGCCTGAGAAAGGCACTCCTGGTTGGATGTTACGACCTGCGAATGGAATCTTTCCGTCTCACAAATATTCGTATTTCTCTGATTCGCTTACGCTCGACCAAGCACAAAGAGGTCCGACAACATACAGCAGGGGAAACTGTCATGTAATACGCATTGAGCAAAGCTTTATTTTGACGTGAAAGAGGTGGTAGCAGGATTGCCCGGCTCTTTACTACTGTTAATCTCAAGTTTCCACGTGTGTCCTGGGGCCCCGTTGTCGATCATTTCAAGGCACTACATAGGCCTGCTGCGTGCTGCGCCTGCTCCTTATATTCTCAACTCTCTGGATTTCATTCATATGAAAATCCTGTACATGTGAACCTAACTTTCCATCCGCAGCAGCAGCACATAGATTCTTTGGTCCCCGTCACAAGGACAGAACTAAATAAGCAATTGTAGATCAGACTCCTACGGACAACAATCTATCTACAGTGTATAGTAGGAATGTCTTCCCCTGACGTGAAACTCCTCGGACTCCTTGCAAGGCGAGGAAGCAGGTGGTCTGACGTTTATCGCGTTGTTGTCGGCATTAGGCAGCCTCTGCTGTGACGCAAGCCGAATTCATGCTTTCGATGTTTCTACTAAGTGAAGACTTCCCTCGGCCCCTCGCTACAGTATAGGAGTCAACGCACTCTCTATCTCCATTGTCTTGCTTTCTTGTCATCCAGCTCTCTAGGTAGTTCACCTCAGGTCAGACAATATCTAGACGTTAAGTCAATTCGAGCAGATTACCAAATCTAGCCACGCACGATTATTCATCTGATTTGAATCCTCTTAAGTTTGGTCTGTCGGGCCAATCAGGTTACACAAGAAACACGGTATCTGAAGGGTTGGATCGAGAACTGACTCAGACTACCCGGATTAACAGTCACCCAAAGTTCACCAAAGACTAAATAGAAGTGCGTATCTTCTTTACAATAAACAGCAATTGATGAAAGAGGCGACCGCGTAGAAAAAACGAAGGACGGGAAGACCCCATAAACAGCAATTCAGGTATCTGCTATTGAATCCTATCCTGTTTGACTCTGCAACATCTCTAGTAGACTCAAACAGAAGGTTCAATTGTGCTTCTTGTCAATTGTGATGAGATATAACTGATCTACAGTTCATCAGAAACCAAATGGAAGAATTCATGGTCTCACAAATATCGTATCGATTTGGGTTCCGAGACGTATAGTGCATACTGTAATTGTGTCGGAATTAACAGGCAATCAAAGCAAACCTTCCATGCCCGATTGCGAACGAACCTTGTGCGGACTGGCTCCACAGGTGGCAGGTTACGAGGTTAACTGTATAATTTAAGTTTTATCACCGATGTTACTGTGGTTCCATGGTTGCCGCCTTGCGGTTTTCGACGGGCACAGTGCGCGTGAATACCCGTCCGTTTCCGTCCGAAGGGCCTGACCTGCTCTGCCGCGTCTTGTCTGAGAAGCACGTGCACTATTTTCTTACACTGTACGGTTTCGGGCGGTCTTCTTCATTCACTATGTTCCCCTCGTGTAAAGACGGTTTTGGACTCTGAAGCACCTGCGCTGTATTTCCCTTAGGCTCAAATAGGAGATTTAGGAGACACCAACTGGTAGATGCAAAAACACCTTATCACAAACTTGTGCAGTAGCAGTAACTTTAACCCCTTTTAGTTCGAGCCATCGAATGAAATTTCTATTAATTTTCAATAAAATTAAGATATAAATAATACTAAATGCAGGTAAGAGATGAAGATCATGCGTGGCATTTTACATATTTAGAAATTACAATATATCAAAATCTTTTAGAGTTAGAAATTTTAGTTATTAGTAGATATATTTTGAAATTTAAGAGTTATCAAATTTATTCCAAAATCAAACAATCTTCTATTGAAAATGTCTAGAGTATTTCAAGTTTAACGGCAAGAGCTCATCACATCAGACAAAAAGGAAAACAGTTCAAATAAGAAAATGACGGACCGCTCTAAGAAAGATGCTAAAGATCTCCTCGACCAACTTTCCTTATAGGGACTGACTACCAACTGCGTAAATTCAAAGTAGAAAAGAGTCGTGAATCGTAATATCACTAGAGGTAGGATCGGCGGTACGGCGCACGGAGGACGATCTATATCAACCTGTCATCGGACTCTTCGGAAGGTGAAGGGCGTCACTCTGGTCGACCCTGGTAAAGAGTGCCGTAGTCAGAACATCTGGTACAACCCTGGTAAACAGTGCTATAGTCAGAACATCTCATGGTGGTTATAGTCCACCACAGTATAGAGTAGAAGGCCCGAACGTCCGTTAGTGGTGTAACCGTATAGTAGGCGATGTGCGAAGCAAACGGGACTACCGTAGGAACGCAACCAACGTCCTCCTGTGACGGTTGTGTGCACATCTCGATCTATCAATCCTACGGTGTGTGCCGATGAATCCGATTGTGCGGGCAGTTCGGTCGGGGCAGTTGCGCGGCCCGCCCATCCGTCTATCCATCCGCTTCTTCGTCTCCTGGTTCGGTCGGGTCAATTGCTGGTCCGTTCATGCACTTCGGCCCTTTTCCGGAAGTCCTGCTCGGTCCTTCCTCCGCTCCTCCCCTACCAGAGGAGCGGAGGAAGGTGTAGAGGAATATGATAGGAAGAGAAAAAGCGTGGGTCCCAATCTGATCGGGTAAAGGAGAAAGTCCTGAAGCGGAAAGGAAGAATGTCGTTCGGTCATCGAGTCCGCTCATGGATTATATAACCAATTTGCTAATCGAAGCCAACCCCGAAGCGAAACGAAAGGAGTTCAGTGGACGACCGGGCCTGCCTGCCTAGTTCACAAATTTGACCGATGCTACTGCTTTCTGTTCTAGAAGCTGCAGTACGTACAGTAGTTTATCTCAGCCATAACATACCTGTTCCCGGATGTGCCCTCTGTGCTTAGGACCCGACTTTGACGGGCGCCAGCAAGCGAGCAAACACAAGAACAGTGAGTGTATGAAACGAAGACCCATCTCACGTACTATAATAACAAGAAAGGCGGGCATCGGAAGCGAGAACTTAAGCGGCTGCTGCTGTACACACTGATGTATATGCTTTCAGACAAGTCCACAAGTCCACAAGTCCACAAGCTAGCAAGACCGAGATCAGCCGGACGCCACACAGAGAGTTAGAGGGAGGGAGAGAGAGGGTGCAGCGCATTCCAAAGGGTGCTTCGAGCTGGAGTGTATCAAATTTCGGATTTGGAATACCGTCCAGGAGAGAGAGAACACAGGGTGGGAGAGGGAGAGAGTACGCGTTTCTTTACTTCTCCGTTTGATCCTTTACTTCTCCCTGATCTGTCAAAGTGAATAGCAGAAGTACCTGGGTATTGTTGATGAATGGGTTGCGGTCGATCAGCTTAACACGAGCAGTGGGAAAGACTTATGAGCAGTTTATAGAAAGAGTATAACTGAACGTTCCAAATTTGAAGAAATGTTTGGAGTTCGTAGCTGAAGACGATTCAGAAGGGAAGCAATTGGTACTCTTATGAACAGTCTCAACCAGGACTAAGGTATCCAAAATCGATGATCGGTGAGGACAGCTCAATAGACGACTTGATCGTTTCTCTCAGAACAGTGAAAGCGTTTGGTCGACCCTTCGTGTTTAGGCTACTGTATGAAGATCAGGCAATTAGGAAGCTCAGACTGCAAGTTCAGAGTGCATGTTACGGTGCACGGTTACTCGGCGGGGTAGGGAAACGGGTTAATCCCCTGTCCCGCTATATATAATTGACACAGAAGGAACTACCATAGCTCCTGTAGAATCCTCGCAACTGTCACACAATTAAACGTTGGTGCAAGGTGCTTTACTATAGTACCTTTGGGGACCTTCACCTTCACCGGAATCCGAAGCAATGGTGGCCTTGTTCGGAGTCAACCCTATCATGGGGACAATGCGCGGGGAAGGTGGCGAGACATATCGGCTTGTGTCGTCTGTAGCATCAGAAGCCATGGGCATTGGGAAGAGCTCCGAGGTTCTTACAGTCCTCGGTGGTAAGGCTTCCTGTCGCAGAAAGTTCGTGCTCAATTTGCACCTGGTTGATGAGTACGGAAGCGTAGTGTCCAGAGACCTCGCCATAGTGGCGTCTGTAGCTTATGCTCACGACCATAGTCCCGTCGTTCGGGACGAGAAGCCATTTCTCGCCGAACCCCCACTCTTCACCACTTTCAACGGGGTTGAGTTCCCCGCCCAGGATCGGCCGACTCGGATGGTATCAGGAAGAGCATCTTTCAAGCTCGCCATATCTCTCCTCTCTTCTAAGTGCGACAATCGGCTCTTCTGCATCTGCTTTACACCTCAAACCGCACCTGGAGACGCTTCTCCTCTTTGCGCACCATGCTATTCCAAACCTATTAGAAGCATTTCCCGTAAAAGAACTCAGTCCGCACAAGCTACTCCGGCACATCCCCTTTTTCTCCTCGCAGGTTTAGAACCTGCCCCTTCCTCCGCGAGGTGCAACAACAACAATAAGGCAGGAGTCTCGGTCGAATCGGATGGCCCCAAATTTGCGTCCCCTGAAACCAGCAGTGAGAATGATGGTGAGGGGCTCGCGTCACCGCGGGATCGCCACCATCATCATGAGTGTTCACGCTCCAGCTCGGTGACGAGCATGCACTATCTGTCCCCAACATCCGGAGGAGGTGCAATGATGGACGATTACGGTGGAAGTCGACGAAGGACTAATACTGCGGACAGTGCTGTGCTGGTTTTGCATGAATCGCCTTCCGGACGTAGCACGGCTGGAACTCCGGGAAACTTATCGGCAGGAGGAGCGGATAGGTTTGGTGACTCAGATCCGAGTGGAAGCTCGAGCGGCAACATGGCATCAATGTCCCGCAGTCCACTGTCTTCCACACCTGGATTGAACAATAATTTAAACAACAACGCTGTACCCTGCTCATTATCACTCCGATTGTCGCCTTCGGATTCTGGCAGTCCTACATCGGGCGCCCTCACCTCCGAGAGTAGCTTCGACAACAAAGCTTCTCAGTTAGCTGCGGGGAGCTTGCGGCCCCTTCTCAGCGCCCCTTCTCTCCCTGCAGGTAATTGTGGTGCTCGGCCGTTTCGGCCCTACGCATCAGTGGGAGCGTGCAAACTCCCGATTACTGATTTTCAGCTAGGAACAGGGATCTCCCTAGCTACGGAACCACAATCGACATCGTACAACACACAGCAGTCGAATTCCGCGCTCAATGAGACAGGCCACGTTAGCGCAGCAGCTTCGACGCACGATCTTTTGGAGAGAGTACAGCATTTGCGAGCAGTTTCTCCAGGTAATTCCGGGAACAAAGTGGACCAGATCCTGCACAACTTCGCGATACGCTCATGCAACAGCGATGACAAGTTCCCTGCTTCGACAGATATTTCTCTGGAGGAAGAGGAAAAGTCTCTGCAGTATATTGAGGTCAGCCTTCAGGAGGTAAGCAGAGACGTGCAACGAAGGAAGGAAGAGTTGCGGTCAAAGCGTAGGAGGCTGCTAGAGGACGAGGCACGCATGCACTCAATTATTTTCCAGTCGTCTTCGTGGATTGAGAGCCTAAGCGGCAGGTTCAGTCTATGAGCGAATTCCGTATTTTTCGACACCGTAAACGAGAACCCACAAACACATCTATCAATTTGGTTTCCTCATAGCGAAATTTCATTCATCAAGGAACTTCAATCACGAGATGCCTATTGTATCCTCAATTGCTCTCGAGTCGGTTTCCTTTCTCATAAGAGCATGTCCAAGTGACTTCTCGAATTGGTGGATAATATCGCTAGTCTAGGCAATGTTCAAGCCATTACACGTCGTCTCATTTTCCTCTTCCATACCATTGTGAATGTTCGACTTCCTGAGCTTCTGTCGCAATTTGCTATTTGCGCTTTGAACGACAGCGGCTACTACTGACAGCTGCTACAGGTGTCTTCACATATTTCAATCATGAGCGGGAAATATTGCCTTAAGCAATTCATTCATGGAATCACGTACCTCGGGTTATGGTAGATGGTTTCATTATCCCTTTGTAATTAGGATTGATCTTGTCTGTACTAGGATTCTATCCATCGGCTGTCGCATCATCGTCTGGCGTAGTTCACGTTTCCGAACTAATTCTTGTTCAGCCAGATTGTTCAAAAAGAAGACATTTGTTGAGCAAGGCTACTGAATTTGCAAAGCATAGTTAGTTATTCTCCCCAAAAATTCTTGTGTGACTTAGGGATGAGGAAATACAGAAACGAGTTTTGTGGTTCCACACGTTCAATCGCAGTGTCCACCAAATTTCGTTCAATCCGCTTCCATAGAGCCTGCTGTAAACAAAATTAAGGCTTATCTCAAAATTCACATTAGGATGTGTATTGATTCATTCCCTGATGATTGATTATTCCCATTTGCGTCCTGCATGTTCAGCTTCCTCAATTCAGCGTTCTCTTGGACTAGCGGTGCGAACTCTGCTCAGGTCATGAAGGAGAACTTCTTGCGAAGTGCAATCTAAATACATCCAAATACATATATAGTTGTCATGGTCTTGTGATGATCCACAGGTCTAAGCAATTGGTTCCTCTATTCAAATTAAGCATCCGTTGTCCTTTTGGCTAGTTGATCCCCTCGTCGTGCTTTGACAACCTTTTAGATAAGTTCCCCAGACAAACTCAGCGCTATATCAGAAGGTCGAGACAACAGAGATCCACCGTCCAGATTTTCACGAGTCCAAATCACTCCAGACTTTCCAGATATTCAGCATGAGCAGATGTATTATTAAAGAAGAACAGTTGTGACTATAATTTTATTAACTCCACCTCTTACCGATGTGCGTCCAACCTGCAACCGAACAGATATGTCCTTCGCCGGGGCTTGATCAGCATATCCACCATTTGCAAATTGCAATTGGTGCTCAGGGGACGAAGTCAGGAAAGACGCGGAAGTTTGGAAGGTACTCAATCTGACGGGACTTTGTGTTAGGATGTAGAGTCTGATCCGTCTTAAGTGAGGTTTAGATTTGGGACTCAGATCATCCAAAGCATATATTGTCCAGGGTCGAGATAGATGTTTGACAAGACCGGGGTGACACTGTGAAGTAGTTCGTTCCCTTATGGGACAACAGAAGGAGGTAACCCTTCGACTTGCTGTGAATCGAATATACGTACTTGATTCGCATGAAACTGGCCAGGAGAGATCTGATCAAATCCGACGAGAAAGAGATAGTCAGGAGAAAGGCGGATCAAAATCCACTCAAGAAGAGATGGGACAGGGAAAGAGTTGAGTTGGTGCGGTCTTTTTTTTCTCCCAATATGTATTTCCTTCTTGCGCAGGGTTGATCTCAATAGTGGAAGATTTGCAATAGAGGAACAGATAAATGAGAAGGGATACCAACACTTTGGATCCCAAAGAACCGGGGACTCAGGAACATAAGTTTTATTTTTGTGACTGGGAATGATTACATAGAAGTTCTACGTCGCATTTACGCAACCAATCTTTTTTTCTTTCTTTCTTTCTTGTTTGCATTTGGACCGAAACTGAAGCTTACAACGATTTCTCGAGTAATTTCGCACACGAAATGCTGCATACCTGTATTCTGCGTTGCAATGAAAACTTCTTCTGCAAGTAGAACCGTGAGACGTGTGAATTGGACCTTGGGTTATATCAATAGACCGTTATGGGGATTCCAATGTCTAAAAATTGCAACAAATATCGATGTCCCAAAGAGAGTCTCGAACCTGAGTATTGTTCAGATCCACATCAATATCAAATGAAACCAATCGCAAGAACACAAGATCTTGGCCTATACAACTTAAGATGACAATCAGCGGTAAAAAGCTATCTACCGTGATCAGTATGGATATTTGATTGATGCATATTCTTAATCAGTATCATCCCATTCGCAGACATTTCGCATATAACTGGTGAGTAAATATAGTCATTTTTTATTCTAGTGTTTTTAGATACAAATTTTCACATGCTTTTTAGTTAATTTAGATTCTCAATTTTAGTTTAAGGTTTTTATGTCATCAATAAATAATGTTTTATTTTTAAAAAGTTCTAAAAAACTAAATTTATATTTGAAAATTTAAATACTATTTATAATAAGTTATTTTAAAAATTAATAATTAAATAGGAAAAATATATTTTTAATAATAATATGAAATTAAAATGCACAAAAAAATTTATAGATCTAAATAAAAAAATTTCATTTAACCAAATTATATTTCTTTTAAAGAAAATTCATCATAACTAAGCATAATGGATCAAGCATGACTAAAGATGTTTCAATGATAAATTATTCTCCTTCATATGTATTTTAAGTATGGATTTGAGTTATACTGAAGTTGTTTTTCAGCTCACCCTTTTACTTTTTTTATTGATAAATTAATATACATATAAAAATAAGCAATAATTATACTAAAAAGATAAACATTACATATAATAAAATAATTAAAAATAAATAAATTTTATATATTATCAAATTTTATCTAAAATAAAATAATTTTTTAAAAAGGTTTTAAAAGATAAAATGCTCGTCCAGTAACTATTTAACCATTTCTTTATTATCAATAAAAGTAAAATTTTCAGAGAAGAGTTAACAAATTGAATTTAGTTCTTTGAACTAATTCTCTATAATGTCTATTCAAATTTCTTTTTAACTGATATCTTTTAAATATGGAATATGAGATATAATATAAAAGATAAATTTTAATATACATGCAAACTAGTGTAAGTATTTGATGACTATTTTTCTCCATGAGAGGACCATTACACACCTCAACTATCTTCAAATATCTTTGTCCGTTTGGAGGTTGAGATTTTTGGGAATCTTCATTATCACTTTGATCATCTCCTCAAGAATGTAACACAAGGTTTCTTGTAGAGGGAGAGGAACATTTGCTATCTCTCCAACCATACTCATATCTTATTATAGACAATGCATCTCAATCATTTATAGCACTTGCACACCTTAGGTCTTCATCAAGGAGCAACAATAGTTTGCACACCTAGCAAAGGTCCTCCTTTGACACTTACTAGATATACCATTGGAGTACCTCTACCACCAATTTAAGAGTAAATTATCTTCTTCTTAGCTTATTCTGCATATATGTTTGGTTTGGGTGAATTTGTCCTTGTAGGTCTCTCTTTCATCTGTTTATTTTTCATTGCTGCTTGGTACCTTTGAGCCTCGTGCTCTCTATCTCCCTTTGCACTTTATTTGTGTTACTTTTTCTTTGGGGCATAATATATATTTGTGTTACTCCTTCAACAACAAGAAGTGTATTAATAGTACAAAAGGTTATTGACATGTTAATATTTTATTCTCCAAGCGTAATCATTAAGTTATGGATTCTGTTCCAAATTTTAGATTAGATCATATTGATATGTACACTTAGAGCTAACCATCATTGATGGTTAGCTCTAAGTGTACATGGCTACCAATGATGGTTAGCTCTAAATGTACATATCAATATGATCTAATCTAAAATTTGGAACAGAATCCATAACTTAATTATTACGCTTGGAGTATATAATATTAACATGTCAATAACCTTTTTCACTATTAATACACTTCTTGTTGTTAAAGAAGGAGTAACACAAATATATATTATGCCCCAAAGGAAAAGTAACACAAATAAAGTGCAAAAGGAGATAGAGAGCACGAGGCTCAAAAGTACCAAGCAGCAATGAAAAATAAACAGATCAAAGAGATACCTACAAGGACAAATTCACCCAAATCAAACATATATGCAGAATAAGCTAAGAAGAAGATAGTCTACTCATAAATTGGTGGTAGAGGTACTCCAATGGTATATCTAGTAAGTGTCAAAGGAGGATCTTAGTTGTGCTAGGTGTGCTAATTATCGTTGCTCCTCGATGAAGACCTAAGATGTGCAAGTGCTATAAATGATTGAGATGCATTGTATATAATAAGATATGAGTATGGTTGGAGAGATAGCCAATGCTCCTCCCCTTCTACAAGAAACCTTGTGTTGTATTCTTGAGGAGATGATCAAAGTGATAATGAAGGTTCCCAAAAATCTCAACCTCCAAACGGACAAAGATATTTGAAGATAGCTGAGGTGTGTAATGGTCCTCCTTGGGGCAATTATTATTATTGCTCTTGCTTGTATGTTTGCTCGTGTCAATGACTCTGCTCGCAAGAGGTTTGCAAATAACATGTAATGCACGTATGGTGAAAGTTACAATATTTTATCACCGGACAGGGAAGTGGTCTTGGTAGATCTAACCATCACACAATCTGAACTTGGGACCATGTAACTTGGAGGATCTGAGTCAATGTATTGTGCATAGCATCATGAATTCTGGTGGCCCCTCTCTTCCTACTGCACATCAGAAAATATATATGCCCTATATATCATATAGGGAGCCATATGTGTAGGGTTTGAGAACCACAAGAAGGCTGATGTGGTAGACCCAACCGCAATCATAAAGGGTAAACTCCTCATAAGTAAAATAGAAGTCCTTAATCAAGAGGGAGTCCTAGAGCTTAGCTTTAGAGCTTTTCCTTCCACACAAGAAGATCCTAGCTTTATCAAATAACAACATAGTGAGGATGTTGGTAAGGGAGTGAGTGTACATATGCTCACCAAGATCACTTTGAATCTTGATAGAGCTAGACATATAGAGTCAATAAACATGAGGAATGCAATGTAGGGCTTGGCAGTACATCACGAGCCAAAGCAAGATATGATTAAAAGGCATATGTGCCTAAACCCACTACCATAATAGGTCCCAAAAGAAAAGCCCCTAGTGCAAGAAACTATTGGCTAAAAGAAGGACCACTAGAGCACATTCTCCTATATATATTGCTAGTGATATAGCCTCTTGACAAATGAACCAAGATCCAACCATAATTATGGGTAGTCTACACCACTCCTTTGATAGCTATAGGAGTATATATAGTACTAAAAAAGTGGAGAAATTATGTCAGATTGTACTACCAAATATACATAAATAATTCAAAGTACCTTTATAGGCAAGTAAATATGTGCCAAATATGAGGTCCTAAGGAGGTAACAACATACAAGAATACAATAATCCAATTGGGTGTTCTCCAACCAAGGGAGGGAGTAAACATGTGCTATGGCATGGACCAAAGTATTGGAGATGAATGAGCTACAAAAGTCCTCTTGTTCAAAGGAGAGTTCAAAGGAGAGTCCTAAATCCTCAAACCACCTATAGAGAATAAGAAGCCTAATGGGAGTGAAGACCATGCATGAACTCCAAACCTTTCTTTTGCAAGTCTAGACTCCTAAGGTTAGGTGTGAAATCAAACACAACTTAAACTACATCCTCCAAAGGGCCTACAATATGAGTATTGTCCGATAGGGATGGGAAAGACATAAAAGAAAAGTTGATGTCACCACTCGTAAAGCCATGTAGTATGCTATGGCAAAGAGAATTACTTGTAGGGGATCCTCTTGGCATGTGGTCTTTGTTGATGATAATTGTGTGTGAACTCTCCAATAGTAGTGCAATGGCTGTACAACAAAGGTGTCTTAATACCAAAGAAAGTAAGGATATGAGGGACCATGGAGAGGATATGATCTCCTATTGATAGAAGAGCAGAAAATAATGCTTGGTAAGAAATGGTATTGAAGGTATTGGATTTATCAACTTTGACCACCACCACCCAATCTTGATGGATGTATAAGAATGCTTGAATGCCAACAATAATAGTCTTGCATCTCCTTGGAGTAACCATGATAAACTAATAGGGAGACAACAAAGAGGAGAAAGAATGTCAAAGCAATAAGCAAATAGTACATGAGACTAAACAAAGTAAAACATCTCCAATAACAATGGAGTGCATGCTTGAGGTTTCCTTTGAAAGAGTTAGAAAACTATATGCACCAAAAAAAATGAGCTACTCCAAGGAGCACATGACCTCACAATGCACTAACAAAAAGCAAACAAAAAGGAAAATCCAAAATTTGAAGTAATTAGGGAGAAGCAATCCCATAGATGCTCAAAAACCAAACCAAAAAGCCTATTTGTTGATAAATATAGAGAATGGAGTAGAGCATGAGCAAAGAAGGACTCCATAAGCTGTAACTCCTCATTTAGCTAATAGTCATGGAATAAAGAAAGAAGTCTTCAAAGTTAGCTGGATGGAGGATTTGTAAGGTCAACAAATTATATATGGAGAAAGGTGTTACCAAAGATGGTGATAATCCATAGGTTGTATGTCTATACTCCTCTACTTGAAGGAGCAAACCTGAGATGGTGATAATGTATAGTTTGCATGTCTATAATCCTCTACTTGAAGGTGCAACATAGATGGTGTTGCATATAGATATGCTATATAGATATGGAATCCTCTTTGGCTATTACATGGGCTTGAATGGTATACTCATCTTGGAGGGTTGGCTAATCCTCTCTCAAAAAGTATAAATTGTAGAGATAGCCTCTTGATTTTTGATGCATCCCCATGAACTAGAAGTAGTAAGGTCCACTATGAGAAGGCCCACGTAGAGATATATTTCCTTTGGTCATTTGCCAAGATAATGCACAAGAGTAAGGAGATTGTGGAGCCCATTAGATGACATAAAGCCATAAGGATCCAAGTGTACATCCTAGGTCAAGGCAAACTTGGAGGGAATGCCTCAATTGGGTCCAAAAAGTGTAACCATGAGTATGAGTTTGGAGGAGCCTAGACAAATATGATCGTAGTATGGATAGTGTTTGGGAGTAAGGAATAAAAGTGGGCTTTGCTTGCATAAGCAAACATCTAAATCTCCCTTTATGTTGAACATAAATCTCCCCATGAACAATCCAAATAAGATTGGTTAGGGTGTTGAAGGAGTAGTATGTATGTATAGATAGATATGCTTAGGTATAAGAGTATGATCCAATGGTGGTACCGTGCTAGAAGTGGGAGGAAGGTCTGTCATAAGAGGATCAAGGATACTAGTGACAAATAATGTGCATCTTGCATACGAGAATCATCCTTATAGGGCCCATCTTTGATATAGACAATGTATATGAGGTAGGGATCAAAGGGATTACATGTGGATAAACTTAAACAATAGGTATATGCTAAAACTATTGATATATAGATTGATCTCTTGCTTGCTCATATGGGGTATGGGGTATTAGATGAGGAGTGATACCTAAGGTAGTCCCTCTATGGCCTTGTCCTAATGAACAAAATAGAGGAATTGACATAGCTTATTGAAAGTATATATACATAAAAGAGTACAAAGAAGAATCCAGAGCAAAAATTCAAGGCATAATAGATAAAAGCTAAGTGTCCAAACATAAAGGAGAAAATAAAGTAAGGAAAAATAACAAAGAAAGGAAATAGATGATGGAGGTAAGCAGGGACAATTTGTGCCCACCAAAGATCATCTCTCCTCCACTGTTGTTGTCCAATGCATGTCAAAATTTCATTGCAAAAATAAGGCATGCATGATCCCAAACACTATTCCTAAGAAATCTGCAACTGTAGTAATCACTCTTGACTAAAAAATGGTCTTGGCTCTAGAGTTTGGGATTGAAAAAGTTGCACCTCAATTATATAATTGCACTACTCTATTATAGGTATGTGATTGCATTGCTAAACTGCATTTTTAATCCATAGGTTGTTGCTATGACTCAAAATTCACCAAAAAAATCAAAATTTTGCCTTAATCTCCTAAACTATGCCCAATTATCCCTAATTGCGTATTGAAATTAACTTCACTTCCCACTAATCAAACTTGTTATATATTGGTTCTCCCATAGATTCATTCTCCCTCAGATTTTGCTCCCACAAATTTCTTTTGGATATTTCCTGCAAAGTTGTTCTCACAAATTTCACATAAATGTCTTCTCCTCATACCTTAATTTAATTTTCTTGATTCTCTATCCATAATTCTTCCCATAACTTTGCTGAAAATGTCTTCTCTCAACACCCTTGCTTAATTTCTTAAATCCCTACCCAATTTGGCATACTTTTGTGCATTGATAAAGTCATCTACCTCTGAGAAAATTCCAATTACAAATTTATGCTTCCATAAGTTTCCCATGAATTTCTGCCTGCTAATGCCCCACAAATTTTATCTCATGTAGAGTTATTCCCATAGATTACTCCTCCTGCATATTTAACTTGCCTACAATCAATATAATCAGAGTGGTTAAGCTACAAAATTTGGAAGTGAATTTAATCAAACTAATATGGGTTATGTTTTTCATAGAGTGCTTCTTGCAGATTTTAATGGAAAAAGGCAAGATAATAAAACTAATCAAAGTGCTTCCCATACATTTAAATCTTCTAAGATTAAACCAATCAATCTAACCAAAGTAAATTAAGCCTTGCTTAACCTTGACACTTGATGCTCATCCACAAGAGAGAATATTGATCAATAAATAAATAAAAACATAGTACATCAAGGGGAAATAAGTATAAAGTACAGCCAAGAGCAAAAAGAGAAAAAGAGCATGAAGTCTAAATAGTATGAAGCCACCAAGAAAGAGACAAAATAGGTCATGAAAGCACACTTGGTGCAAAAGCTTATCAACAACAAGCACTAAAGAAACTAAGAAGAGGGTAGTATACTCTTAAATTGTGTAGTAGAGGTCCTCTTTTAGTATTATTGGTAAGTGTTGGGATCCAAAGCCTGAGTGCATTGTAAAGTGACTAATATGCATGGTTGGTAAGAATATGTGACCATAGTTGGAGAGACAACTAGTGCCTCTTTCCTTTGCAAGGAACTTCATGTCACTTCCTTCAAGAGACAGTCAAAGTGATCATGTAGATGCTCAAAAATCTTGATTGCTAGAAGGACAAAGGTATCCAAGGATAGTTGGGATGCTTAGTGGTCCTCTTTGCCACCTAGAGCAATGGTGATGGCTACTCTTGCATGTATACCATGTTGATAAGGACTATCTTATAAGTGCAAGTCAGTACCTCAATGACACTAGAAATTTCACAAACCATAAACTCCATGTCTAAAATCTAATAGTTTAACTAAAAAGCTCCATGTCTAAAATCTAATGCTATAGTATAATAGTCACATAGATACTCATTTGTTACTAGTGTGCTATGGATTTATTTAGAGTTTGACTTGTATGAAACTTAGTTGTTATTTTAAATTTACTTTTTTTAGGTTAAACAAGTTATTGTTGTTAGGCATAGTTCTATTAGATATATTAGATATAGTTCTATTAGATAGATATTTTCCAATGATGATCATAGAATTTAAATCAGTAAGCTCAAGTCTCAAGATCTGCCTTGTTAATTTTTCCCATCCTTTTCTTTTAATTGTTTTCCCCTAATAGTCTCCCTTGGTGGCCTATATATATATATAGCCGACCATAAAAATGTGATCTTTTTTGAATAAATTTGGATGAAATACCTAATAAACAACCTTTCTGCTACTTAACCTACCTTCAAAAGAAGCTAATCCAGTTAGGGATAGGTGTACTTTCACTCACTACATTACTTTGCTATATGTCACCTTTTGTGGTGTTTTTATGTGGTGCTAATGATTTAATTACTATTTTTTAACAATAGAATGTCTAGGTTTATAGCTTTATTTATGATGTGACTATACCAAAAGAGATATAACATGTAGTATATCTGTCAGATTTGTTCAATATTCCATAATCAGAACTTTTTCTAGATTTAAAGAAGAATTATTAAATCAAAAAGTTTTGTTGCCTTTTTAGGTTGAGTTCTCTTTTAGCTTTTGTGGTGATAAGCAAGGGATATTCAATGAGACTAAAACCAATGAAATAAAAATAAAAATGAAAATTAGGTTACTCTTGAGTATTTATTTTGAAATTATCTGGATTAAAATGTATAAACTTGAATATCAAGGTATAACATCAACAAATTTGAAACTATAAATAGTACATTGATGAAAAAATTTAAATTTATGAGTTTATAAACAAAAATTTGAGTTGTTAAATTTTGTAAGAAATGGAAGATACAATCCCTTGTGTACCTATTTTACAATTCTACAGTCCAATTGTAGCCTCAAGCATCAAGATTAGCGCATAGAGTTTGAAATAATAAAAAGTAGAACATTAGAAACCATATTTTCTACATATATATAAATACAATTTTTATTTTTTCTTGGAAATTTTTTAAAATAATATTGATTTCAAGTGATATTATCATTTGAAACCTTTTTCAATATTAAACATGGTGAAGCCAAAAGTATAAAATTTGAGTACAAATCTAAAGTATTGGGGTTTATAGTTTATCTTGGTATCTATTTTACAATTAAGGAATTTAAATCTATAAACTCAAGCATCAAGTGTGCTTAGTAACAAAATTGGAGTCCAGATTAATGGACAATAGAAGACACATTTTATTAAGACAAATGAGCTCATTTTTCTTAATCAAATCTAGATATTTAATATTCTTCATCAGCTTTAATTTTATTTTCTAAATTTTTTATCTATATTGGAAAATTTTAAAAATTACTTTATATCTTTTAGAATCCAACCCCATATTTTTTTTAACCTTCATAGAGTTACTTTGTTATTATTCATCAAGAAATTTAATTTTTAGATCCATGGAGATTATCAAATATTTATCTTATATAAAACCTTTCCTATACTAATTGAAATCTGGAATTCCAAATTCCAAGGATGTAAATTTATAATCTTAATCTACAAGGACCCTCAAAAAGCGTTTACTATAATCATTGAAATCTGCAATTTCAACATCCAAAGATGTAAATCCATAATTCTAAATCTACAAGGACCCTTAAAAAAAGCCTTTACTATACTGATTGAATCCTAAATCTGCAGTTTAAACTTCAAGAACTATAATCCATAATCCTAAATCTACAAGGACCCTATAAAAAAAAGCCTTTACTATACTGAATTGCAAACCTGCAATTTAAACTTCTAAAGATGTAAATCCATATCCTTAATCTACAAGACTAATTGACAACATCATAAGACAAAATCCATATCCTTAATTTACAAGACTAATAGACAATATCATAAGTAATTATAATAATTTCTTGTGGTTTATTTACTTATTAAGAAGATAAATTTTAGAATATGACCCTATTTTGGCTGGTATTTCACAATATGACCCTATTTTGAACAATTTAATAGTCTGCACTCAATGAGAGTCACACACAAGTGAAAGTACTTTGCCCATGTGTTTATAGACACTATTTTTCATGTAGCATTTACACACTGCAATCTGCAATTATATCCATTTGATCCCATAAACTTAGTGTTTATTACTCTATAAACGCACCATAGCCAAACAAAAGTTCACTAGATGTGTAATGGAAGAGCACTCATTAAATGAGCACCTAAGGACATATGTAGATAGTATATGGGAAGATTTTTCTTTGATATGAAGCATTTACCATGTATTTCAGGACATTACCTCCATAACTAAGGATGAACTAATATCCATAGCTGAGGATGAAATAACGAGTCATTTCATTGAAGATCTGAAGCCAATTACTATAGCTTCATGATCTCAAGTAAATCAGATAACAATTTGAATTTGAAAATCCTCTTTGCATTAACAAGCATTTCTTGGATCAGATTGAAAAGGATTAAGAGCAATTTCATAAGGAGGTTTGTCCAGATTAGTGGAGATGTATAAAAATTAAGATGAAATTTTGCTATCACAAAGGTAGGCATACAAGCAGTGACATCTCATTTTGACACAATTTCTAGTTCATAGGCAACTCATTTGTTAGAAGACTTTTGTCCATGGACGACTCTTGTTCAATGGTGAAATACCAGCAAAAATATGGTTATATTGTAAATTTCTCTATTTAAATATATAATAATTAAATAGATGGTTTTTAATCAAATAAATCTAGAATTTAATAGAATGATGATATTATCATCCATTTAAATTTCTTTCTCAAAAAAGTAAAAAACAAATATCCAACGTAGACCATAAGTAACATCCATACCAAAGGCTCATTCAATATAAGGATAGTATTCATGTTTGACAAAAACTAGAAATTATAGATCAATAGGCATCACAAGGATATTGAAATCCCAATCATTTGAAGATGATTGTTAGTGAGTATTATAAATTCTATCTATCTAATTATTGCTCTCATATACCAATGTAGATTTTGAATTTAGTGTAAAACACCAAAATCAAGGAGAATAAGTAGGGAAGATAAAAGAGAATAGATGAACCAAGAAATGAATGAATAGAACTTCAAATTCTAGAGATGGACCAAAGATCTTTAATTTATATTGGAGGTGTGTATAGGCTTGCTTCTTGGCAATATAATTTGATAACTTCTTAGTCAAGTTACTCAAATATCTAGGAGGTTACTCAACATCTTATATCCCAAGAAGGTCTCTAGGTTATTTTATGTTTTGAGAATATCTCTTAAGAGTTTCTAGTACTTTCTATGCTAAAATTCTATAAATTATTTTGGTAAATTCCCATATTATAGTAGGCTAAGACAAGCTAAAAATCTACAAATTCATAAAAAAATATTGGATATTTTGATTATTCATTGCTTTTTACTTTGAAAGTGATCATGTTAAGAATTATAAATTTAATAATCCAATTTAGATTCTACAATCATAAAACATTACACTTTTAATTCCTCTTCCTCTCCAATCTTGTTATTTATTCAACTATATTTGTTGGAATCCTTATTTGCTAAAGACACCATTATGACACACGCCGTTATGGCACACATCATTTCTGCAAAAGTTTCCTTTTTTATCCTTCTCTTTTTTTTCATAAAGATATAGTAGAATATTTGATTGTTCAAGAAAATATACTTCTTAGTTGAGTTCTTCTTAGAGTTTTATCTACATGCATAGGTATGAAGAGAACAAGTACAAGGATGAGGGTGCTCCAAAGTAATTATCTCAAAGAGGTCAAGTCCAAAGAATTATTGGAGGCAATGAACTCAAGTAAGAAGGTCCTTTAGACCCAAAGATAGTGCACCAATTTGAGTACTCCACCATAAAGAATTGCCACCAAGGACCATTGGTGTCCATAGAATGTCTTGCAGGTGTGGAGAGGGACTGTTCATCCACAAAAGGCTGATGATTGAAAAGTCTTGGCCGTAAAATTGAGTCTTCAATGAGCAATTTTACCTTTTGCCAAGAGATTCAAACCTCAAATCCAAAGAGTGATAAGTAACCTTAGATCTTCATATTTCTTTGTAATTATTTGCAACCTTTGTAGTTATCATAATTTTGTTCTTTGTGCTTGGAGCATCTAATAGAAAACATTGTGTTTACTCCCAAATGTAGGAGAAAGATCTTTGAAGTAATTCTTCATGCTCCAACAATGAACAAGTGGGCAATATATTACAGGACTGAGCAAGTTAAGAGCAAGTATCTCTCCTTCTTGCTCTAGAATTGGGAGCTTAGCCATGTTGAAATCACCTATGAGATGGAAAATAGGTTGGAGATAGAGATAGGAGATCTTTGGAGGAACTCCTTTGCATGGACAAAAGAATACTAGAAGAATGCACTCAATTTGGATGTGGCTCAAACTAGAGGTATGATCCTGGACACCAAATTCAGGAATGCAGATGAGGAGGTGAATATGAAAATTGTAGAGTTATTCAAAGAGAGGTGGTAAATTAAAAATAGATGGAGGATGTGCAATTACAAGGATCTTGCCCAAAGAGTGGTTGTGGAAGTGGTCATGAAATTATTTAGCCAAAGAAGAAAACCTACATTGGTAGTAGCAAAGCCATATTATTATATGTATATGTACCAAGAGGAGGTGGTAAACCAAGAAAATATGGTCTTCTTGCATGCAATGAGGATGATCAAGGAGTTTGAAGAAGACAATATAGAGCAACTTACATAGCCTTCTTTGATATCCACTTCTACATGGGGTTGAATCTATTGAGCAAGGAAGGAAGGAGAAAGTTCTTGAGCCATTATCACCCAACCCAAGGGAAGGTCAATAATTTGGAAGTTTCAAGCTGCAAATGAAAAGTATGGAAAATACAAGAAGTTCATCCCTAGTGGACAAAGAGGAAATCACCATAGTCAAGAAGAAGAGATTATCACCATCAAGATCTCAAAAGACCAACCAAGAAACCAAAGCTGAATCTTCAAGTGATAGATATATCTTTAAAGGGAGAAGCAAAAGATTTGGAGGAGGAAGAAGAGGGAGATAAAGGCAACACTCTCACCTTGTGGGACTCAAGCTCCAATTGGAGGTCTAAGAGTAGTTCAAAGATGCTTAATTTGAACCAAATCAGGAGGAATGGGGTGCATATCATGAAGACCAGGCCAAACACCAACAACTTTGGACCAAAGAACCTTTAGCCACAACAAAGAAGTTGAAGCCCCCAAAGAACAAGAGGAGAGTAAGAAGAAACCCAAAGAAGAAACCAAATGAAAAGTGGGTGTTGAATCTGAAGGAGAAGACACTCAAGGTGAAATGAAAATCAAAGTAAGAGAAGAAGCCATCAAAGAACAAAGAACACAAGTACCCAAGGGAGCTAATTTTTATTATGTATTTGGTAGGTCCTTTCTTACAATTCATGGAGACAATCCTACCATAGTATCAACAAGGTTACCTAGATCACCTCACTTGTCAAGAAGCCACCACTACAAAATACCATGAACACCATGAAGGCAAATTAAGACATGTGGAAAGAAATGTTGGAGAAGAATCACACCCTATGCATAGAGGAGTGCAAGAAGGTGAATGCATTGGAGCAAAAGAACATTGAAGTGAAGAGGTAAAACTCCTCCATTGTAGAAGTGCAAAGAAGAAAGAGGAAGAACTCCAAAGGGTCAACCTAAATTGGAATCCCTTTGGATAAAAAAGAAGGATGTACAACATGGGTACAAAGAACAATTGAAGGCCAAGGACAAAGAATTAGGTGGCAATCCAAGGGTAATCAAAGCAATAAAGGTAAAGGTAATTATGCTAAAGTTGCAAATTTTTAAATATTGGAAGGAAGTGGCCATACAACTTGAAAGATTGGAAAAAGAATTGAAGAAGGAGAAAAAGGAAACTGCAAGAGAACAAACCCAAACAATAGGGAAGGTAATCATAAAATTCCAAGCCTCAAACAACAACTTAGAATGGAGATAACAAAGATTGTCAAGTAAATGGAAGAAGTTTAGGACCAATTGGTGGAGATAATAAAGGAAGCAAAAAAGAAGAAGATGACCAAGCCCAACTTAAACTATCTCCATCTGCAAGTCTAGAGTCTTGAAGGTAAGGAATACAAAGAAGAGAAGATGGATAAATTAACAGTTAGGCTTTGGGAGCATATAGATAAAAAATTCACTAATCTTATAACACCTTACTCTTAAAAATAGTGGATTAAAAAAGAGAGGATGGAACTCCTCATTAGGAACTATAAAGGTGAAGGTAGTTCTTTGTAATAATACCTTAGACTAATAACCTGTCTAAAAGAAGTTCTTTGTAGTTGTAGAATTCTTCTTAGTTGTAGGACCTTTGTAGATATAACCTTTTGAGTAATAACTCCAAAGACAACAAAGCTGCAAGTTATCTTTGGGGAAGAACTAATGCTTTTCCTAACACATGTAAGGTGCATAATTAACCTACATGTTAGCAAACTATAAAATAAGAAAGTAAAACTTTATATATGCATTTTCATATAGTCCAAAGCTAGAAGAATAAAGAAGAGATCACATCCTTATATACCTCTACATACATTCTATTAGGTGTTTCCATTCCATATCCTTTTGAATACTGATTTTGATTAGCACATATTGGGGGTTTAAAGAATCTAGTTTTCACCTCTCCTAAAAATCATGTAAAAGAATTAACAGGCAGTAGTGGAAATTTTTACAATAGAAAAGGACCAAGTACTTGGAAATTTTACAATAGGTCTTCTATTTGTTGTAAAACTTTGACAATAATCCTAAATTGTCCTTTATCAAATTTAACAGTATTATGGGTGCTCTTGTACATATGTAGGTGATCCTATAAGTATTGAGTATTAGTAATCATGCAATTATTAGATTGATAGATTAGTCAAAGAAAAATGAAAAATGAAAAATTTGAAATTAAAGTGAAAATAGCATAAATCCAAGAACCCACCACAAAAAGTACCTCAACACCTTGAGCATTTTAAAGTCTTGAACAAGATTAGGTTGAGCTTTGCCATTTGAATGGGAGAAGTCAAGCTTTGTTACTTTGCTCTTGAATTAGATAATTATGCATATGTTTGATATGTGGGAAGAGAAAGTGGACCAAAAATGTCCAATTTTTTTTGCAAAGCCCAAGATAGAATAGAGTATTTTCATTTGGAAGATTCACAAAGAGAAGAGAGGGGAGAAATTTCAAGCAAGACAGATATTTTCTCAAGCAAAGAGAGAGAATAGAGGGAATAAAAATCATGCAAGAAGAGAAAAAGGTTTGATTCAATTGTGCATATTGTGGATAGAAGTTAAGAGAAATAGAGAGCCAAATGTAGTGAAGGAAAATAGTGCAATTTTTAGGTACACATTAGTGGAGAGAGTCACTAAACAAGCAATTTTCATTTAAGCAATTTAAGAGGCCATTGGGTCAAAGTTGTGAGAAATAATGATAACTTGTATGGAAATTATCAATAGCCACCCTTGATTATCAATATGCCTTGCATCGTCTATCAACAAGACTTGACAAATGAAATAAAGAAATGTATGTGCAGTTGGACATGGGCAATGATGCATTATGGGAAGAGGGGGTGGATATAGATGAGGAAGAATGGAACATGGATGATCTCCTAGAAGGTGTTGAAAAATATTATTAAGGTGGTGTGACTTTGCTTACTCTTCATAATATTTATTAGATTGGAAGCCAATAAACAAGAACAACAAGTTTGTTGCTCAATTGTTTATATATTGGATACATTTCTATCTAATAATTGATGAGGATGGATTTGCATTCATTTTATACTTTGTTGGAGCTCATCTGAGATCATGAGGTGTTTTGGGAAAGCAAGTTGGGAAGGAAATGGATTTCCATTTTGATTCAACTTGCAATAGCACTCAACAGATTTGGCCATAATGGGAATGTAGCATGTATTACAAGGGGGATGAATTTGTGGGATATCAGCTCAATATCCACTACAATTTCACAAAGAGAGTTTTCATTGCCATTTTATCTAATATGGTAAGGGAGGTAATATGGTCAGACATAGAGGAGAAACATAATTTCAAAGGTTTTTGCAATGAAAGGATTTTTTAGGTTTGTTGGACTAGTTGATGAGATATTATTCTCCTTACCCCAACGACCTAATATAGACAAAGAAACTTACTTCAACAGGAAAGGGTCTTATTTTGTCAATGGACAAGTGGTATGTGATGACATGAGACAAATTATACATTTCATTGGTGGTAAGCTCTTGTTTCAAAAATCATTCTCCTCCTATTTTTGTCATTTGTCAACTTTAGATACTTTGTGTTTATGATTTATTATGTGTGCAAGGATGCCAAGTTTTTGCCATGATATGACTAGACTCAAGAAATCTCAACTTTGGAGAGATTTGGACTATTGAGGAGCCAATAACTCATTCAATCATCACTAATATCTCTAAGGTGATTTTGATTATACTCCCATGAGCCACTTGGTGCTATCATTTAAAGTGCAATTTCATTGGATAGAATAGTTTGTGCCATCATGGCACAAATTAAGGTAGTCAATGAGCATTTTT